>JAJOZX010000050.1:767500-772500 GCA_023014485.1 Bathynomus jamesi
GCAGAGATACTTGAAACATGTGATGTGGGGTTTCTTAGATTTGATGACCAAATGCTGCCTGTTGTGCCACAAAATCTACGAACAGAGATGGTTTCTCTTGGATCTGAACCATTCCAACACAACGATGGGCCTTTTGAAGCTAAGGATAAGCCGGGTGGACGAGCAATGACCAAATCATGGTTCAAACGCAAACTCCCTAATGGCCAAGAAGTAAATAGATCTTGGCTTCTATACTCTCCATCAAGAAGATCAGCATACTGCTTTTGTTGCTTGGTGTATTCTTCTGCCTCAAGAAACACTCGGTTTTCATTTGAACTGGTTCAAGGATTCAACAACTGGAAGAAGACAGAAAAGGTTTCTGCTCATGAAAACAGTGTGAATGACAGACTGGCCTTCAGAACCTGGAAAGAGACCGAAAGACGAATACTGTAAAAGAGAAGGCGACTATCGACGCCAGTCTTGAAGAACAAATCAACAAGGAAAAAGAGAACTGGAGGCAGGTTTTGAAGCGTATTTTAGATTGCATCAAGTTTTTGGTCTGCCAAAATTTGGCACTCCGTGGTCATGTAGAAAAGCTGGATATGGAAAAAATAGGTCCTGCTCCAACCAGAGTAGCTTAAACACAACGTAGGCTACGTTGGAGATGGAAGACCTAGGCCAAAGATGAACCAGCCTAACTATTTGTCCATAAACAGGACTTCCATACTCATTTGTTAAACAATTACAGCTGAAATGTCAGCTTATTTAACCTAAATTTAATAACCGAAGGGAAATTTATGAACTTCTTACCTTGAAACTTTAATATAAGTTTTATTTCTTGACACCAATAATGAACATTTTTATTCCGGCTTCTTTCGTCTCGCGCCCCTTCCTCCTCTCTATTATTCTGCTTATTCAGCTTATCCCGATCTTTTTCTTCTTCTTCCCAAAACCGTGTTGCCATTTCTAGCTATGGAATCTTTTTTCTTTTCATCCCATATTTGTTTCTTCGTTGGTGGCTTTTTAATTTTTCTCAGCAAGAGTTCAAGCTCTCCTTCTAATTTATTTTTTATTGTTATTATTTTTTTTAATGTCAATATGGTTTATCCAAGATTAGGTGGGTCTTCCATTTCGGTACTCCCAAATTTTCCACACATTGGGGCCAGCCAGAAGGAAAATTGCATGTGAAACCCAATTTTTTTCTTTAATATTTGTTAACCCATCTTAGTTACCTATAATTTATGTTTTATTTGTTATTCCATTTTTGTTTTTCCTCACTTTTTAATATAAAAAGTGTAGCATTTTATAAAGTCCTCACTCTTTCCAAATGAAAGGGTTGTGCATTTTAATTTATTTTCATAGGAAATATTACAATACTCCAGCCCTTATCTTTTGTTTGTAACATCTGCCTAGCTCGTAGAGCAGTTGAACGTTGTGGTCTACTATTTGTGGTATAGGTTATTGTAGTAGTAGGACTAGTTACATCATTTATTGAACAGGTTAGGTTTGGTATAGTTTGGGTCAAATTTGATCATCATCAGAATCTATTATAGATTCATCTTCATGATCATCTTTGTTAACAGTAGTTGGTCCTACTTCTAGGGGGTATAAGAAGTGATACTTCTCTTATAGTTTCACCTGAAGCAGTTTTAAGTTTTACAACCCTGGTTAATCCATCTTCCCCAGTTTTTAGTTCTAAAACTCTACCTAATGGCCAACACTGTCTTGGTGTATTTTGTCTAATTAGAACTACATCTCCTACCCTGATTTCATTAACCCAGTCTTTGTTTTGTATATATTTATGTCTTTTCTCTCAACCCAACAAGGTATTTATCACTCCATTGCTTTTTAAATTTTGTTTTTATATTTGTTATTTGTGATAATCTATTTTGCAAATCATGATTATTATCACTCCAAGGTGGATCATCCAAGGAGATATTGTAATCAGGTAGAAGGTTAATGACTTCTCCCTTAATCAAATGATTTGGGTGAGAGGCTTACATCATTAATATATCCCCTACATAAGTAAGAGGTCTGTTATTGACAACATTCTCAATTTCACTAGGAGAGTGAGAAGTTCAAAGAATTCAATTTGTTTTTTATCTATTGATTTCTTTAGGCAATTCTTTATTGTTTGGATATTCCTTTCAGATTGCTCCATACCATGGTGATGCAACAGGGATGTATTTCCATTTTATTTTGTTATTTTGTAGATATGTTATGTATGTGAATTTTGTAATATGTCATTTATTTGGTTTTCACCAGCCTTGAAATATGTTGCATTATCTGTCCAAACAATTTTGGGTACAGAATGCTTAGCACAAAATCTTCTAAAGCTATAGACAAATGATTCTGCGGAGAGATCACTCACTATGTCTAGCTGACTGCTCTAGAAGAAGATGAATATGTGTAAAGTATGATGTACATTTTTTGTTCTGTTGTTCCCAGACCAACAGTCAAACTTCCTGTATAGTCTATGCAACTGTTTCAAAAGGCCTATTAAAGGTGACTCTCTCTTTGGCAAATCAGGAGGATTGGTCTTCCTGAAAGATCTGGAATGAATCCTTTTGCAGGTTGACACAGTTATTCAAAACTGTCTTCAAGTCATTCTGCCTTTGGGTATCCATACAACGTTCTAATGGCATTTTAATGTTTTGTGGAACACCCATTGTGATAAAGTTCATTGTGTTTCTCTCTAATTAATTAGGGTTGTAATGTGATGGAACCTAGGAAGAAGAAGGGGTTGTTTACTGTTATATGTGATTTGTGATTTGTGATTTGTTTAATCTACCCTTACATCTTCATAAGCCATCTTGTCAATGTAAAGATTCAAGTTTATTACCACAGAGGGTACTTTGTTCATTGTTTACCAATTGTTAGAAAATCTATTTCTTTTTGTATTCTGTTTGTTGTATGTGGTTAATCCAATATTTGGTAGCTAGACTTGTATACATTTGATTATCATTATTTCTTTGTTTATTATTTCTTTAAACAGTTGTGAATGAATCTGAGACAGTAAGATGTTACCCTTACGAGTTTGCCAAGTCAGAATAATTGTTATAATCTAATAGTGGCTCAACTTTATTTGTTGGTTATCATGTTAAGCTTTACATTAATTTGTTCTGCTGGCCACATTGTTTCATCCTGAATGAATTCAGGTCCATAAACCAATTTTTGTTGGATTTTAGTAATTTACAGGATAATCCTCTGTAAGAAAGTCTGCAGGATTGTTTTGTTGGAAATGTATCTGAAGGTTATGTCCAAATTTTGTGTAGCTTTCTATGTCTCTTAATCTGTTACGGACAAAGATGTTTTTGAGTTTAACTCATCAGAGTTGATCATGCCAAGCAGATTTGCTGTCAAGCCAAATATATGTATTTGTGATGTTTACATCATGATAGACTTCATGGAGAAAATAGTTATTTTTACAGCTAGATAACCTGCAAGTAGTTCAAGCTGAGGAATAGTTTTCTTTTGTTTTAAGGGTGTTACTGTCCCCTTGGCATAGATCAAATGGCTGCCATCCTCACCTACAAGGTAAGCTCAACAGCCATACACCTTTTCACTGGCATCGCCAAATACATGCAAGGTTTGAGGTGTATCTCTGTGTCCACAAACTCTGGGAATATTTATGTTTTGTAGTTTATTGAGATCTTTAGCTAACCTTTTCCAGCTATCTTGTTTATTGGTTATAGGATCATCCCAGTCTACTTTCTGTTTCCAAAATTCTTGTAAAAGAACCCTGGATCTGATAGTAGAAGGAAGGAGTAAACCCATAGGATCAAATATTTTTGAACTTTCGGATAAGATCTTTCTTTTTGTGTTAGTTGTTGTATCTAAGGTGTAGCCTTTTGTGCAGAGTGAATCATGAACTTTAGAATCTGAGTTCAAATCCCAGATCATGCCTAATGTTTTCACCCTGTTTGTTGGTTCTGTCAGTCCTTTGTCTTCTGATTTTATTTTTTGATTTAGTCTCTCATTATTTGTGATCCACTCTCTTAATTCAAAATTACCTTCTTTCATTATTTTATCTGCTTTTATGTAAACTTCATTTAATTCTGACTGTTTTGGTTGATCCTACAAGGTTATCTACATAGAAGTGATCTTTCAAGAAGTGAACAGTTAAATCATTTTCATCATACAAATTTAAGTGATGTTTGATGGTTAAAGCCAGTAAACTAGGACTTGCATTTGCTCCAAACAAAACCACATTAAATTTAAATGTTTTAAACCCTTTATTTAAGTCATATGGATCATTAAACCACAAGAATCTTAGTTGATCTTTGTCATAAATAGTATAGCCGCAAAAGGGGAGAGTGCACGAATGTTGCAATTTATTACGTAATGTTGCAAAGGGGGTTGCAAAAGTGGGTGTTGCAAATGGGGTGGTTGCGTTATGCAACATGTTGCAAAGGGGGGGGTTGCCAAAAAAATTCCCCCAAAGGGGGGTGGGGGATGCTGCAGGTGCAACAAAGAAACTTGGAGGCGGCGTTATCCCCCAAGAGAAAGGAGAGAAAGGAGGAGAGGTGTTCACCTGGCCGGAGCCAAGTGCATATTAAGACTTCAGCCGAGTAGGCGTTGTCTTATAGACTCCTAATCAGCCAGTTGGCTTAGAAGGAGCCAAGGGGGGAGGGGTACACCTGAAGGGGAGAGAAAGAGAGAGAGAGTAGCGGCTAGATAACCTGCAAGTAGTTCAAGCTGAGGAATAGTTTTCTTTTGTTTTAAGGGTGTTACTGTCCCCTTGGCATAGATCAAATGGCTGCCATCCTCACCTACAAGGTAAGCTCAACAGCCATACACCTTTTCACTGGCATCGCCAAATACATGCAAGGTTTGAGGTGTATCTCTGTGTCCACAAACTCTGGGAATATTTATGTTTTGTAGTTTATTGAGATCTTTAGCTAACCTTTTCCAGCTATCTTGTTTATTGGTTATAGGATCATCCCAGTCTACTTTCTGTTTCCAAAATTCTTGTAAAAGAACCCTGGATCTGATAGTAGAAGGAAGGAGTAAACCCATAG
>JAJOZX010000050.1:775000-832500 GCA_023014485.1 Bathynomus jamesi
TGAAGGGCAAGCAAGATATGTTCTTGCAATACAGCCAAGTTCTTTGTATTTTAGTTCGTTATCTTTCCACCACTGAAGAGGATCATCGTCGGGAGCAATTCTTTTTTCTTTGTGGTAGTTGTCTAGAAGAACTCGCATCTTCTTGTTGATCCTTGGTGAACTTTCTTCTTCTTCACTGCTTGAACTCAAAAATGCGTTCATCGAGTCCAGTAGTGACGACTTTGAAGAACTTGGCTCAGGAGAATCAGTCATTCGGGCTCTTTTTGGCTGCTTTTTGACTGGTTCAGGGTTTGTCACATCAACATTTTCACACAGTCTTGCTAGTTCTTCCTGAACCTGCTTCAAAACATTTGGACTAGAGAAGAATTTTCCCTTGTACCTAGGATCGAGATAGGTCGCGACAGAATATAGAAAATTTACTTCTAGAGTGTCAAATCTTCTGTTAAGTTCAGTACTCATTGTGAGAAGCATACTCTTTACTCCTTCAGTACTCTCGCTCAAGTCATTCAGATATCTTTTTAGTGAAGTTACTAAGGGAATTACTTCTGATATGGAGGAGGAACGAGAGCTCAAACTTCTGGTGATCTCATCGAATGGTTTCAGAATCTTGACGCATTGGTCGATCAAAGAAAAATCAGCCTTAGTTAGATCTCTCACTTTGGAATTAATAGCAAAGTACAGGCAAAGGGGCTCTTTAACTTCTGATATTCGCTCCAACATGTGAAGAGTGCTGTTCCACCTTGTTGGAGTGTCATTCATAACTGCAAGCTGCGATTTGTCAAGACGACTTTGAATTTTTTTCAGCTCATCCTGGGCCTGCGTTGAATGGTTAAAGTGGCCAGCTATGGAGCGTACCTTGGCAATAACATCAGAGACAGATTTCTGAGTAGATAATCCTGACTTGATCACTAGTTGGAGTTTGTGGGCAGTGCAGTTCAAGTTGTTGACACCACTGAGAAATAGAGCTTTTTTAATATTCGCTCCTGAGTCTCTCATCACTATATGCACAGCTGCGTCCAAGTGCCACATTTTGATCATTTCATCAAATTTTTGGGACAAATATTCACCAGTATGTCGTTCATTAAGAGGTTCAGCACACAACACTAAATTAACTCTTTCAAATTTGCTGTTTATGCCGTGGCCCGTTAGTGACATCAAAGATACCAGCAGAAGTATCTGACCAAGCATCAGTAGTAAATGACAGTTTGCTATCTTTCATGTCTTTCAGTATGTCACTCACTTTATCCACAGCCAAAGGGTACATTTTGTTATAGACAAGGTTTTCGTAAAAATGTCTCTGTTTTATTTTATACTGTAGACTAGATTCACGTAACAGCCTCATGAAACCTATATCCTCAACATGACTGAAAGGCAAATCGTCCATTACAATCATTTCGGCGATCTTTTGATCCAGAGATCTTGATTTGTGGTTATTTATATCCCAAACTTTAGTTTTTGGAAAGAACTGATCTATTGTCTCATTTCGTTGCTTTGTTTCTTTTTTCATTTGTTCAAGTGCGGTTTCCTTTGATTTCTTTTTCGATAATTCGTTTTGTTCATTAGTTAATTGTTCATATTCTTCTTTGTGCATTGACTTCATATGATTTTTAAGATTAGTTGTACTACGTCCCTTGCGAGAATATAGTTTATTACAAAGATCACATTTTGCAGTATCAGTGGATTCCTTACTAAAATATTTCCACCACACACTGGTCTCCATTTCGGTTAATATAATGTTTCAAATCTTAATTTAAAATCTGTGAACACGAAAAATAAAAAATAAGTACTTATCAGTTATCACTGTCAGTAATTACAATACAGTAACAGTTAAGAGCAATAATGCAATCACAGTTGTATCGTTATTCAATAAACTAAACATTACACAATATGAAAAACCGTTGTAGATATGAAGAGCTCATAACATTACACCGATAACAATCAAAGCAGAACGAGGACTGATGTTGTCAACTAGCAGCGAGTTGAGACTGCGCAGGTCCGTTTTAACACAGACCACTTCTTTACCCCCTTTTGGGGGGAGTCATGTTCGAGAAACCACCCCTTTGGCCAACCAAGGCCATTTACCAAGTTACACGAACCCGAGAGGTCCGTCGAGCAGGAATAAGCTTTATTGACTATTGTACTAAAGGCGATTTTAGTTTGAAGAAAATTAAATAAAAATAAATGTTACTTCATGGAGCTCACAGAGTAATAACTTAGAGCGCAGTTTAAACCAATTTTACTACGGCAGCCGTATGACGTCACGTTTAAGCACGCATAAGGAGACCCATCATTTTCTTTTTAAAAAAAGAAATATTTCTAATTAACCTAAAATTAAAATTAACTAAGCTTTTACAACCGCAACCGCACTTATGGAACGGCGGTTGCGGTTACGGTTGCGGTTGTGAATTTTTGTGCGGTTGTAGTGCGGTTGCGGTTGCGGTTATTCGATCCATCACTAATATATATATATATATATATATATATATATAAATATAAATTGATTTTCACCTTAAAGTGAATTAAAACATTAACTTTATTACTTAATTCCTATTTTTATTATAAATATCGAATAACAGTGGGAAAGAAACCTTGCGAAGATAGATGAAAATTAACCAAAACACACCGTCGTCCATTCCCCCCAATCTCCTCACCCCATCTGTGTTTGTATATATAAACGAATGAACAAATCGTGCACACACACACACACACACGCACACACGCACACGCACACGCACACACGCCTCTGTACATATCATGTGAATGAAAATCAGAAAAAAAATGCCAAACGTATATTTTGTCAATCCTTATATATATATATATATATACGTATATATATATATATGTTAACCCCTCCGTCTATGGCCCTGAGTTGGTTCGGAATCGACGGGGGTTCTGGTTAGGATGCAGCAACGGATATTTCTTCTATAACATTCTAATTCTTTTCGGTCGCCACTCTGTTAAACTCTTGGCTACAGATTCGCCAGACTGTTATGCCAATATCTTCTATGATGCTTGGGTTGTCTCTTAATTTGGGCAAAGGGTCGCCAATTTTTAATTCTTCTCTTTTTATAATACTCTGATACTTTCTCTGATACTAAAATTATCGACTTTTCTGACTAAGTTCTGAAGAGAGCACGGCTCGAAGGGAAAAATAAAATGTTTCTCTTACGGTAATTTACTTCTTAAAAATATACTGGTACTGCTCTGAATTTACCTCTTTCGACCATGGCTCAGGCCGGAATCTAAAAATATTAAGAAGGCAAGGGGCCTCTGCCCCCTCCCCGCAGCAAGGCTGCTAACAAGGGAGTCCTAATGAAGTGCTATGATGAAGTGACTTAATCAAGAAGTCTAATGAAGAAGTCTGTAATTTTACAAGTACATGTATAATATAAACTTAAATGTTGGGGGACGACAATTGAAGGTTAAGTTTCCCCCCTTTTAAACACATGATCAGATGGTTTGAAAAATTTCAACTAAAAATAATAAAAAAATAAAAATAAAAACTAATTTGTATTTTTCGCCGAGTCTACATTTATGAAGGCGATATCATTTCGTAATAGTACACATAAGTACAAATTAAGTACACGACTGAGTACGTATTAATTTTGGTTCATTACAATTACGATTACAATTATGGATTACTTCACATTCGCTTATGATTGTCCATTACAGTTCTATTAAAGTACATTCTGTTATATTAAATTAAAGTATTACAGTTAATTACAATTTTGGCAATTTGTTAATTGACATATTTAATACTGAAGTAATCCGAATAGGTAATACAATTTAAATAATGGAGAGTTCTCCGTTGTTCTATAATTTACAGGGGATTAACAACAATGTTATATATTTATAGTTAACAATAATTACGCCAAATTATGTCAAATATTATTAGAAGAATGGTTGGTTATTATAGTTTGAAAGTCTAATTAGCCAGCGATGAGGAAAGCGGAGAAACAATACGGTGTACTTTTCATTTGAAAGTACACGGACATTAATGATAACGTAACACATAAGTAACGGAATTTGAATGACAATTAGGTAGAAGTAGTAAGTACAGGTAATGAGAACGTGGATAACTATGTGCCTAAGTAGATAATAACCAGTAGCCTGGCAGGGAACAATATGGTATATTATAATAATATAACATCACATCTTAACGTTATAAATTGGTAGCAGAGGCAAGAGAGAAGAATTCGAATTCAGAGGCTCGCTTTTGACGACGTAATCGGAATTCGAACCTTCGTCTCAGCAATAATAAACAACTTGCGAGAGGTGAAATAATAAAAGAAAATAAAACGTAAAAAGAATACATGTACATAATCATGATAGTCAATAGACATGTACGACTGCACACAGTAGTGTACACATATCATTCGTCACACAATAGGTTGTGTGCGTAATATAGACACGAGTAAACATAGACTGATAAGTTGATAGGGCATAAGTAGACAATAGGTAGATGAATGAATAAGTAATAAAATTAATAAAGGATAGCGGTCAAGAAAGAACATGAATGTAAGAATGAGTATGGTTGTATAATGAGTATGGTTGAATAATGATATTTACTACATAACACCACAACATTATTACTAAAGAATTTACCATACATTGAATACGGAAGATGTCCAAATACTAAGAACGTGATTCAGTGTACAAAGTATGGGAAACGTAAAGAGAACAAAGTTATTTTGTGACGTCATAGTGTATAAGTCATTATTAGAAAAGATGAATTAGAGAAATACAGTAATGAATAAAGAAGTATAAATCGAAATTCTATCCAAAACTCGCTCAGGCGATTTTGGTTTCTTATGTAAAAATGGACATTCGAACATAAAAACTATACGAACATAAGTACTGCATGAAGACAATGAATCCATATAATGATGGTGTAGGAATTGTTCATTGTTCACTTTTTACAGTATTTCCCCCCTAAAATGGTATTAATACAATAATATAATACAATTAATACAATATAATACAATTGAGAAAATAACATCGTAAGTAATTCAAGTTAGATGACGACATTCTTTACAATACAAATTTTATACAGAACGAGTTCGGGTAGTTGAGTACAATGCAGAGTAATCAAATTTTTAACATGACACTCGCTTAGAGGGCTATGATAAAATATAAAAATTCAAAGATTAAAACTTTACTTTTATACAAACAGAATAAAGGATTAATACGTTAATTTAGACAAACAATTAAGTTAGACAAACATTGATATGGTTAAAAAATTTTACCAAAATTTTTTTTTTTTCTGTGGGGAAAATTACATTCATAATGAATAGGTAAGATAAAAGGGAAAAATGTAAATCGTACAATCTATAAGCTAATTTTTATTGACTAGTGTAGGTAAAAATAGAATTACGTAATGGATGATGTATAGACCTGTGGTCTAGTGTGTATTTGGGTGTATTAGGTGCAAAGTGTGTATCTTACAATTTCGAGGGACAGATTAGCTGATAGGATTGTTCAAGTAACTGAATAAATGCATGAGCAAAAATTTATATATAGTAAGCAAAAATGCGTAGGACTATATAAATAGCATAGTTAGCACTTACACGCTATGAAATAGTTTATTGTGACATCCAATGATTTTAGCATAAGGTTTGTATATATATATAATATATATATATATATATATATATAGTGCGCATACATGCGTGTGTATGTGTAGGGATTTGGGAGGTTTTTGAATTAACAAAGTTTAAAAATAATGTATAATAATTTAAGATGGGTTTAGGGTTATAAAATCTTTTGAGTCAATTATTGTTGTTATTATTATTATTATCATTATTATTATTATAAAATCCTTTAAGTTCAAGGTAGTATTTAAGTATTTAATTAAATCAGTTACACGAATTAAGGTAATAAAAAAAAGACGTACTTAGAAGACCTTACGAGTAATGACAGTAACTCTCACGGTTTTAAAATTGAATTTCGACACACAATTAAATTCGACTACTAAAATTCATAACCATATACTGTAGTAGTATGTCAATTTGACTATAATTTTCGTTTGATACCTTACAAATGGTACAATAACAATTTAAGGACAGTTACTCACGATTAATTGAACAAAAGAAAAATAAAATACAAATTAAAAATATGAATCAATTATGCATTTCAACGAGCTAAATACAATTTTATAATATTCTAAAAAAATAAAAGTAAATCGAGCCATAGATGAGTTTCGGCCAAGAATAAAAAAGTTATTGAAATGGAAGGAAGCATTTCGAACAATCTTTTCTTTTAATAATCTCAGGTAAATTTTACATTAAAAATTATTTTTATATAATAAAAAAAAATATTAAAAAGGTTTAATAATTTTTTGCATGTTAAGTAGAAAAATTATACTCTCGTTAAATGTTGATAGAATTTTGAATTATTTGATATTTTAGTCTGAAACTTGTTTGCATATGATAAATACATACGTTTTATTGTGTAGAAGTTTTATTAAAATTAAATGACAAAAAAGAACAAACAACTGAAATTTAGGGTATGTGCGATCATACGGGGGAATTGAGTGACTAAGCAGGGGGTATAAGTTTGAAATTGACAATACGTCTTTCGTGAGCACTTTGCTCTTTTTTTAAAAAAAAGATTGCTTGTCACACTACTTAAAACAAAAATTAAAAAAGTTGAAACAAAACGGAGGGACGGCATGTTCCTCAGCATAGTAATTTAAAAGGAGTCATTAGGACAAGATCGATTAATTAATTATTACACAACTATTATTATCACGTATACATTACAATGATTATCAAAGTCATTACAAACAATTGTAAAAACGGTTTTGTTACAAATAATAAATTACATGACTATATATTTATATACGTAACAATGCATGAAAAAGAAAAGACAAATCGGTCAATTTCCTTCTCACAACAAAACAAAGAAAGGTTAACTAAAGACGCAACCCGGTCAATTCAGGTTGAATTAAATTCTCTTTTACAGCAAAAAAAAAAGGTTGAATTAAATTCTTAAATTACATTTTCTTAAATTAAATTCTCTTAACTTACAAAGAAAAAGTTGAATTCAATTGACTGCATTGAAATAACTTGGGACTCGAAATAAAAATGACTTGGGACTCGAAATAAATCTGACTCGGAATAAATCTCTCTGACTTGGAATAAATCTCTCTGACTTGGAATAAATCTCTCTGACTTGAACTCTATCAAGTATTTCTATAAATCTCTGGGGCGGCCGTCTTGGCGCAACCTTCTGACTTGACCTCTTATCAAGTATTCTGAAACTAACTTGAAATTAACTGAAAATGGAAAATGACTGCACTTGATCTCTATTCAAGTGGAGACGATTAACCTCTGTTTTGGTTGACCCTCTTGGTGCAACCGACTTACTTGAAATGCAATCAAGTATCTCTATAACTTAAACTGTCTAACTTGAAATTAACTGAAAATGGAAAATGACTGCACTTGATCTCTATTCAAGTGGAGACGATTAACCTCTGTTTTGGTTGACCCTCTTGGTGCAACCTTCTGACTTCAAAAACTGACTTCAAAAATGACTTCAAAAAATGACTTCAAAAAAATGACTTCAAAATTACTTCAAGTATCTCTCTAAATCTATAAACTCTCTCTAAACTCTCTCTCTTAATTTGCAAGTCAATTCAATTCAATAATTTGAAAAAATTTGCAAACAAAAATATAAAATGTAAACAACATTTCACTCTAATGTACACGAAGGTACGATACTATTATGTTTGATACATAAAATAAAATTATTCTCTACTGAATATAACAGTGAAAATAACTCTTGAAATTAACTCTCTTTGAAATTAACTCTCTTTGAAATTAACTCTCTTTGAAATTAACTCTCTTTGAAATTAACTCTGTTACAATTAACTCTGTTACAATTAACTCTCTGACAATTAACTCTCTGACAATTAACTCTGTTAAAATTACTGTTTCAATAAAAACAAATGTATCACTGGTGTATGGAATGTTCACTGTGTTTTGTGTTAAATTCTGACTTGATACTCATTATTAACTGTTAATAATACTGACTTTTCAAGTGTTTATAAATTAATTAAAAAACAAAATGTACTTAACAAAATTTTCTATGGGGAAATCCTTGAGACGTGTCCTGAAGACGTCTTCCTGGCTACTTCTTCTTGGATGAAAACTAGGCGTGGAGAACTTGGAGTCGTGACACACCGGTTCAAGGGTGGATGTTACGAACAAGAAGTCGTGACACGCCGGTCAACTGGTTTTATCCTGATGCAGGGTAATTTCTATCTTGGCCCAAGAGTGGCCTCTTCTTAAAATCTTCTTGTTTTTAAAATCTTCTTGTTTTTAAAATCTTCGTTTTTAAAATCTTCGTTTTTAAGATCTTCTTGTTTTTAAAATATTCTTCTTGTTAAAATCTTCTTCTAAAAATCTTTTTCTTATAATCTTCTTTTTATCCTGGTGCAGGGTAATTTCTATCTTGGCCCAAGAGTGGCCTCTTCTTAAAATCTTCTTGTTAAAATCTTCTTGTTTTTAAAATCTTCTTAAAATAATAATCTTCTTAAAATAATAATCTTCTTAAAATCTTCTTATCCTGGGGCAGGGTCGCCAGACTGTTAGACCCTTCCTATATGTCCCTCTGGGGTGCTTCGTATCGACGAGGCGTTCTTGTTGTGAGGCTGCAACTTGAAGAAGTGACTAATTGAAGTAGTGACTATGAAGAGCCTAATTGAAGAAGTCCAATGAAGAAGTCTGTAATTTTACAAGTACATGTATAATATAAACTTAAATGTTGGGGGACGACAATTGAAGGTTAAGTTTCCCCCCTTTTAAACACATGATCAGATGGTTTGAAAAATTTCAACTAAAAATAATAAAAAAATAAAAATAAAAACTAATTTGTATTTTTCGCCGAGTCTACATTTATGAAGGCGATATCATTTCGTAATAGTACACATAAGTACAAATTAAGTACACGACTGAGTACGTATTAATTTTGGTTCATTACAATTACGATTACAATTATGGATTACTTCACATTCGCTTATGATTGTCCATTACAGTTCTATTAAAGTACATTCTGTTATATTAAATTAAAGTATTACAGTTAATTACAATTTTGGCAATTTGTTAATTGACATATTTAATACTGAAGTAATCCGAATAGGTAATACAATTTAAATAATGGAGAGTTCTCCGTTGTTCTATAATTTACAGGGGATTAACAACAATGTTATATATTTATAGTTAACAATAATTACGCCAAATTATGTCAAATATTATTAGAAGAATGGTTGGTTATTATAGTTTGAAAGTCTAATTAGCCAGCGATGAGGAAAGCGGAGAAACAATACGGTGTACTTTTCATTTGAAAGTACACGGACATTAATGATAACGTAACACATAAGTAACGGAATTTGAATGACAATTAGGTAGAAGTAGTAAGTACAGGTAATGAGAACGTGGATAACTATGTGCCTAAGTAGATAATAACCAGTAGCCTGGCAGGGAACAATATGGTATATTATAATAATATAACATCACATCTTAACGTTATAAATTGGTAGCAGAGGCAAGAGAGAAGAATTCGAATTCAGAGGCTCGCTTTTGACGACGTAATCGGAATTCGAACATTCGTCTCAGCAATAATAAACAACTTGCGAGAGGTGAAATAATAAAAGAAAATAAAACGTAAAAAGAATACATGTACATAATCATGATAGTCAATAGACATGTACGACTGCACACAGTAGTGTACACATATCATTCGTCACACAATAGGTTGTGTGCGTAATATAGACACGAGTAAACATAGACTGATAAGTTGATAGGGCATAAGTAGACAATAGGTAGATGAATGAATAAGTAATAAAATTAATAAAGGATAGCGGTCAAGAAAGAACATGAATGTAAGAATGAGTATGGTTGAATAATGAGTATGGTTGAATAATGATATTTATACTACATAACACCACAACATTATTACTAAAGAATTTACCATACATTGAATACGGAAGATGTCCAAATACTAAGAACGTGATTCAGTGTACAAAGTATGGGAAACGTAAAGAGAACAAAGTTATTTTGTGACGTCATAGTGTATAAGTCATTATTAGAAAAGATGAATTAGAGAAATACAGTAATGAATAAAGAAGTATAAATCGAAATTCTATCCAAAACTCGCTCAGGCGATTTTGGTTTCTTATGTAAAAATGGACATTCGAACATAAAAACTATACGAACATAAGTACTGCATGAAGACAATGAATCCATATAATGATGGTGTAGGAATTGTTCATTGTTCACTTTTTACATATATATATAAATTGAATTTCACCTTAAAGTGAATTAAAACATTAACTTTATTACTTAATTCCTATTTTTATTATAAATATCGAATAACAGTGGGAAAGAAACCTTGCGAAGATAGATGAAAATAAACCAAAACACACGGTCGTATTCTCAAATACACACACACACACACACACACACACGAGGAAAGGATTTCCGAGAATCTGGGTCAAATCGAATCACACCTGATTGCCCAGAGGCCTTTTTTGACCATAATTTTACCTTTCTTCCAGTCAACTCGAGCAAAACCTCTCTTTACTCTGTTTCTTAGATATACACACAATTATAATAAATAATAATCAGCGAAAGAAATAAGGTAGGCAAACCTGAAAGTACTAATAATTATATATATATATATATATATATATATATATATATATATATATATATATATATATATATAGAAAGAAAGAAAGAGAGAGAGTTTTGTTCATTAATAAATAAAGAAATATGCTTGTATCTTTTGCCAGCAAATTCCATTCACGTAACCTGGAGCCCAATAATTCCGCTTTCTTTTTCGGAAGGTCCAAATCTCTCACGAGATCATTCAGCATAACCTGCGTTATCATACGTTGTTTATTTGACTCAGGTTGCTGAAAGTCTGTATCTTTAGTGTCATCAATTTCCATTGGTTCAACTTCAGACTCTTCATCCAGTGTCCATGACTTTGGGGGAGTTGGAATTGGGTTATCATCGTCATGTAGTACTGGTCTCATGGCAGATGCAAGATTTGGGTATTGAATTTTATGTTTATTTTTGGCAGAGAATCCTGAAACGTTAGTCATACAAAAATAGCAATCCGTTAGGTGAGCCTTGGGCTCTCTCCAAATCAATGGTATGGCAAATGGCATAGATTTGCGGGTACCTTTAATCCAGTGGTGGTCAACCATTTTTTGATGCGTGCCATTTTTAGGTTAGGTTTAATTCGGATGCGCCAAAAAAAAAATTGTGAAAAATTACTAATAACTTGTAAGTGAAAATAAAAATATTATATAATATTTACCTTAAATAGAAATATAATGTGAAAAATATTTACCTTAATTTTTAGTTAACTACATCTTAACTGCTTAACTCTGATTTTTAATATTTAGTGTTAGAAGTGAAAATTTAGCACAATTCATACTAGACCTCGATGCGCCACTTCAAAGTACTTGATGTGCCACCTTTGGCGGAATGCGCCGCGGTTGGCCATCACTCAGTGAGTTTAATCCAACCCCTAAGAGTGACGGCACAGGAAATGCATGAGATATGAGGTGCCCAGGATTTGTCTTGGTCGCCTACCTTACATCCAAAATAAAGTTCGTAAGCCTTCTTCACGAGTGGGGCCATCGTCTTCCTCTGTGCCATTATGGTCAGTTCTCCACATTCGTAGCAAAATGTATCTCTGGGATTAATACAGTTTCGATTCATGCTGGCGGAAAATTATTGAAATCACGGAAAACTTTTTGGAATGAAAAACCAATTTTTTCTACTATGAAAATTTTTAAAATTTGAGCAAAACTTGAAAAAAAATTCTTTCTTTTTATTAAAAATCTGTTTGTTTAAATAGCTATATTTTTTTAATCCTGACTTCACGCTCGTCGCGGTTCTGAAGAGCAAACTCTACAATACGCTGTACAACCCGGCGTAGCCCGCGCTCAATTCCATTGCTATACATGGCTCTAGGGTCGACCCTGACTCTATACTGATTTCTGGTCAAGGCTGGGGTGGGGGCTGCGGAGCGCACCAACTCAAACGTTATATCATCCTCAACAGAACGGGGGGCGACTGTGGCGGATGAATAACGGGATATATTAGCGGGAGGTGCTGCTTGGAGGATTGTTGCGTAGGAGGTTGAGGGTTGGGGATCTATTATTGTAGACTCAACAGAACGGGGGGGCAACTGTGGCGGATGAATAAGGGGATATATTAGCGGGAGGTGCTGCTGGGGGGTTGTTGCGTAAGAGTTTGAGGGTTGGGGATCTATTACTGGTGCAACAGGCGCGTATTTCGGTCGCTTTATACCTGACGTGGGGTTCTTTTCATCATACCTCCGCTTTGGATGTGCTACCGGTATCGCTGGTGAGGGTTCGTTGACAGGGGAGGAGATCACAACTACACTGTCGTCGAGGTCATCCGTAATGTCGATGATGGGGTGCTGTACCTCATCGTCATTCACGGTTATGTGGGAGAAGAAAACAAAATATAAGGAACAGTACTCAAAATTTGTAATATTTTGTAAATGACCCACTTAGGAGTGTGACGTGTTAGAAATGGACTCTGTAGAAAAATTCAGATTCACGAGCCCATCCACATGTATTATATCTGGCCCTACAGGATGTGGTAAAACTGTGTTTATGCTTAAAATCATTAAAGAAAAGGGAGAGATGTTCTCGAAATTTGTGCATAAAGTTATATGGTGCTATTCGACGTATCAATCAGTGTTCAGCGAGTACCAAGATGATATTTTGTTCCACAAAGGCGTATGTGACGTTAATTCGTTAAAGGGAAATGAACATACGGTCATTGTAATTGACGAGGGGAGGATATGAAATATATCGTGAAGGCAAAGGGTATTACGCTCAACCATGCGATACGCAACAATACCCCCAGCAGCACCTCCCGCTAATATATCCCCTTATTCATCCACCACAGTTGCCCCCCGTTCTGTTGAGTCTACAATAATAGATCCCCAACCCTCAACCTCCTACGCAACAATCCCCCCAGCAGCACCTCCCGCTAATATATCCCCCTATTCATCCGCCACAGTCGCCCCCCGTTCTGTTAAGGATGATATAACGTTTGAGTTGGTGCGCTCCGCAGCCCCCACCCCAGCCTTGACTAGAAATCGGTATAGTGTCAGGGTCGACCCTAGAGCCATGTATAGCAATGGAATTGAGCGCGGGCTACGCCGGGTTGTACAGCGTATTGTAGAGTTTGCTCTTCAGAACCGCGACGAGCGTGAAGTCAGGACGAGTCTGTCCTTTGGATTCGTGTCAGATGACGGTGATGTAGATGATTATTGGGTAGTAGTGCCATTTAGACGTTTGGCGGCTGAAGATGTAGAATATATATTAGGACGTATAATGCAGGCCGCCCAAAGTAGTATAGCCTTTAATATGGACAACTTCACGGTAAATATTGATCGTGTATTCCGTGTTGCGGGTCATAGTGCCATACCGTATACACTTAACTTCAATTCTCCGACTATTTACCGAAAGCATATAAACGTCGATCGTGGTTGCGGCTTTATAGCAGTACTCTTAGCACGTATGTTTACTGTACAAAATACACGGACTCAAAAAATTTGGCTGCCTACGGTTGTGGAACGTGCCCGTAAACTAGCTGTAGACTGTGAACTTGAATTTGACTGTAATATGGGGCCTGAAGAGCTGAGAATGGTAGAACAGGAAATGAATGTCCGTATAGTTGTATTTGGGTTGGATGATCGTCGTAGGACTGTATGTTTTTAAAAGCTGTGTGAGAGATCGTACAAGACCCCTACTTATTTTAGGATTGTCAGGGACAACGTATCTCCCCATCCGTAATATAAGGTGGCTTTACGCGAGTTATGACAAAAGTCGAAAATATGGGAGACATCATGATTTGTGTAAGGGGTGCCTCGAGTTTGCGGATGATATAGTGAGACATTGTAAAGAATGTCACATGGTATGTGAGCAGTGTAAAAGCACCAAATGTGAAAGCCGTGCAGTTGAAGCTGAGAAGAGAGACTGTGATGTGTGTAGACGCACATTCTTCAATAATAACTGCTTTGATTTCCATAAATCAATTGGCACGTGCAGGAAAATGAGAATCTGTGAATGTGGTATGTTTCACACAATGGATAATTGGGGGAAATTTAAGCACAAGTGTGACGAAATTCACTGTCCTACATGCCAGGAGGAATATAAGGCGGATGGAGTAAAGCATGTATGTTATATGAAAGATGCTAAGCCTAAAAATAACCCTTGTATAACTGTATACTACGATATAGAAACATATACGAACGCTGAAACCAAAGAGGTAATTCCACATTTACTTGTGAGCCAGACCATCTGTGATGAGTGTATGGGGATCGAATGTGACGAGTGCCCCAAATGCGGTAAACGGACAAACGTTTTTAAAACGAATGTCCGCGATAGTCCTGTGAAACTATTTGTATCCTACATTGTCAAGTTAGCCGACAAGTTCAAAAAAATGACTGTGTATATTCTCGCCCATGACGGGGCAAAGTCTGACACGCAGTTCCTTTATAAGGAGTTGCTTGAACACGAATCCTCTGAGATATTTACAGGTGATCCATTGAAAAGAGGCAACAAATTAATACAGATGCAAATAAGAGGCAATGTACAATTTAAAGATACTTTATTATTCACACCTTGTAAATTAGCAAAGCTACCCAAGGTGATGGGAGTAGCAGCTGAAGTTTCCAAAGGATACTTCCCTTACACTTTCCTCACCAGCGAGACTTTAAACTACGTAGGCCCACCACCACCCAAACATTATTTTAACCATGACTGTATGGATGAACGTGAAGACTTTGATCGATACTACAACAGTTTTAATGAAAGTAACCCTTATAATATAGCTGATGAATGTGAGCATTATTGCGTGAATGATGTGCGCGTGCTTAGAATATGTTTCCAGGCCTTTAGAAGGATGTACATAGGCCGTTTCAAATGCGATCCGCTGCAAGTCGCAACCACCATCGCGTCATTATGTTTTACGGTGTTCAAGAATAACTTCATGCCTAAAGCCACCTTAGCCATTATTCACCGAAACAACCCCCGCAGTTACGGACACAAGGCTATTTACTGGCTCATACACCTACAGCAACAGACAGGTGTATACATAAAGCACGCCCGCAACACGGATGAAGTACCCATTAAGATTAATGGACGTGTTTTTTGGGTTGATGGATTAAGTGAAAACCGTGTCACTGGTGTGAAGATTGTGTACTCCTTTAACGGATGCTGGTGGCATGGATGCCTCCGTCCTGACTGCGGAATCGCCGGAGATATCCACGGTAGATCTCCTGCCGACTGTCTTGCATGGACCCGCACCCGCGATCAACTTATAGGATCACAGTTCACTCACAAAGTCTTGTGGGAGCATGAATATGATGCACGGATGGAGACAGACGAGGTGTATCGTGAGGAAATAAACACGATCAAGCGTTCAATAGTGCTGGATCCTCTCAAATGTGGTGATAGCTTGTTTGGAGGACGTACAAATCCATTCAGACTATACTTTCCACCTACGGAGGGCGTGAAGCTCCATTATTACGATTTCTGTTCTTTATACCCATACGTGATGAAGAACAATCCGTACCCCGTGGGCGCTCCTGAGAAACTGGTGGGACCTAACCTGCCCTCCATCAATGAATTTTCAAGAAATTTGAATGATCGTTACTTTGGGCTCTCTTCGTAGACGTACTCCCCCCCCGCAATTTATGGATGCCAATCTTACCTGTCCTTATCGACGACAAGCTCATGTTTGCCCTGTGTGTGAAGTGCGCGGAAGAGGATAACGGCGATTGTAACCATATACCCCACCAGCGTAAGATCAGAGGCGTATATACAAGTCCTGAGCTGACCCTAGCCGTACGCCATGGTTATAGAATACTGAAGATACATGAGGTGTGGAGGTTTCAGAAGCTACCCAACCTTTTCACACCATATATAAACGCCTTTTTGAAGGATAAGGTTGAGGCATCAGGGTATCCGCGAGGAGTTGATACCGAAGATGAAAAGTCTGCCTATATTCAACGTTACCGCGACCGCGAAGGTATACAACTTGATCGTACCCAAATTGCAAAGAATCCTGGCAAGCGCTTTAGTGCAAAGTTGTGTCTAAACAGTCTATGGGGAAAATTTGCACAGAATACCGGCAAAGGGAACATTTATTTGGCACAAATTTATAGTGATGTCTGGGATTATGCCAATGATCCCGATAAAGAGGTCATGGAGATCGTGAATGTAGGTAATACTTACATAATAAAGTACAACAACACTGAATTGGCTACAGATACCTCAAGGGTTACAAACATACCTGTGGCCAGCTTCACAACAGCCTACGCCCATATAAAACTTTGGGGTCTATTGCATTCTCTTGGGCGGAGAGTATTGTATGCCGATACAGATAGCGTGATATTCACAGAGAGGGAGGATGAATACATGCCCGCTATTGGGGAGTTCCTCGGCGAGCTCACTGATGAGATCAAGGATGAGTATGGGGACAACGCATACGCCGACTCTTTTGTCTCAACAGGACCTAAAACTTATGGGGTACGGGTCAGGGTGGGGGAGGATATGAAATATATCGTGAAGGCAAAGGGTATTACGCTCAACCATGCGAATCGGCGGGTTGTTAACTTTGAATCGTTGAAGGATCTAGTGTGTTTGGACGATGATGAGGGCGAACGACCTCCCCAACTAATTGTAGGCACCCACAATTTTCGGGCGCAGAAGCTGGGGGGCGTGAAGGAACTTAGGGGTACGAAGGTGTGCCGTAACACCTATAGGAAACGTTACCAGTTACCTGGTACCTATGATACCGTACCCTTTGGATACCATAACGTTTGATGCGCCTATTGTTAACTGACACGTATTTGTCTTGTATATAATCTTTGATGTATCTATTGATTTATTACACGTATTTGTAAATATATATATAACTTGAATATCTCGTTTATTGAATCGTATTTGTAAATATATATAACTTGAATATCTCGTTTATTAAATAAATCATGTTTCAATTAGCGTTTTACTTTCTCCTTTGTGTGTGTGTGTGTGTGTGTGTGTGTGTGTGTGTGTGTGTGTGTGCGCGCAGGTGAAAGTTCTAAGCTCCGCCCACTGTAAGATCAGCAACGTGAGTCATGCTATTATCTGGGATTCCCTGCGTGGTCAGTCGACTGCAGTAAGCCCTTGAGATCAGACGTGTATTCGCCAGCGTAAAAGAAAAAAAAAGAGATCAGACGTGTATTCAAATGGTTACCTTTAATATTGCTTGTACAACGTTATGAAATGGTATTCAGCAAAGTGCCAGGATGTGGTGGATACCGAAAAACTTCCTATTCCCCCCTCCTATGCCTCTTTTAAAACCACATTGGATTGTGCGAAGTTGCAAGATGTACAAATACTCTACGATGTTCTGGTGAGACCGTTGAAGGCTTTCGTTGCACAGACGATGTGCTGAAGTATGCTGTAGAGCTAAACTTTATAAAGTCTCACATATACCGTGAAGTAAAAGAAACAACGCGTGCAGAAGAGAAGCAGCAGGTATGGATAATGAGTCTTGCGGATGGGTGGTGTAACAAGCGGTATTACGTCATGTTACACCATGTCGATTACTCATACCCTACGACTGAAAATGTGAATTTCGTGATCATGGACAATCTTAAGTATTTTTATCACTATATTAATGTATATCATGATGAGGTTCGTAGTGAGGTTGTGGCTAGTGCCCTGCGTGAGTTTTTAACAGACTTTAGGGACGAGTATCGTTTGATGGGCAGAAAGGAAAAATATGAGCATATGTTCCTCTCAAATAGTGCGCCGGAGTATGAAGATGTTTAGTAAAACAAATGTGCCTAGTTCGTGAAAATTATCCTGAGGGAAACTGTCTGGTGCGTAGTCTGGTAGTGATAAAACCGAAATTAATTCTTGTAGCGGAAAAACACCTACCCAATATGTACAACAATTCGATTATGGTGCTGACACCATACAAATTACGCGTAAATAAAAAACATTTTCTTCGCTTCGAGAATGTGTCTCATTGTAGACAACAACAAAGTTAAGAATCGGAGTGAAACGAGGTTTATCCCGAGTAGACTGGAACAAAGGTCAAATTGCAGTCATTTCAAAAAGGCCTCTGGGCAAACAGGTGTGATTCGAGTCGGGGTCGTTTCCTCGTGTGTGCGTGTGTGCGTGTGTGTGTGTGTGTGTGTGCACGATTTGTTCATTCGTTTATTATATATACAAACACAGATGGGGTGAGAAGCTTGGGGGGGAGGTAGGACGGGGGACGACCGTGTGTTTCGAGTTGACCAGATTCTCGGAAATCCTTTCCTCGTGAAAGGAAAAACAACGCTTAATGATTAATTTCTTATATTGAATAATTAATTTCTTATAATAATTGATTCTCCTAAAAGGAGAAAATTCATTTGTTTTACATTATTTAGCTTCATTTGGTTGAAATTAATATACGTTTGGCATTTTTTTTTCTGATTTTCATTTACATGATATGTACAGAGGCGTGTGTGTGTGTGCGTGTGTGTGTGTGTGTGTGCGCGTGTGTGTGTGCACGATTTGTTCATTCGTTTATTATATATACAAACACAGATGGGGTGAGAGATTTGGGGGGAATGGACGATCGTGTGTTTTGAATTGTCGTTTATTTTCACCTATCTTCGTAAGTTTTTTCTTTTAATTGTTTAGTGATTTTTCAATGTTTTAATTCACTTTAAGGTGAAAATCCATTTATATATATATATATATATATATATATATATATATATATATATATATATATAAGGAATGACAAAATTAAATAGACACGGTATTATGACTATATATATATATATATATATATATATATATATATATATATATGGTAAGGAGAAAGTTGTTCATTTGTGAGTATTTCGTCTGAACTAATATTTTGACGTTCGCGAAGGGTGAAAAGTTTGGGGGAATGAGGGAGGAGGGGGGACGACCGTGTGTTTTGGTTTATTTCACCTATCTTCGCAAGGTTTCTTTTCCTTTGCCACTGTTATTCAATTGTGATATTTATAATAAAATAGGAATTAAGTGATTTATTGTGTAAAGAGCGTGTGTTTAAATTATTTATTTAATAAACAGATGAATCTTCTTAATTCCAACAATTAAAAGAAATTATGTATTGATTAACTACCACCATATAAATATATTGTGGTATTTTGATTAATATATGGTTTAATTTAATAAATATTGCTATCTGGCAATTCAGCCCTCTATTAAATACATGGCGCTATCTGGCAACTCAGCCGGATTAGAGGTCTATAAAAGAGCGAGAAGCTGATGACGGAGTCATTCAAGCTCGGCTCCCAGCCGAGCAAGGACCTCTGGTCCTTTCTCTTTCTGGCCCTTTGGGAAACCCCTTAGAGGCCTCTTAGGTTAGGTAAACGAAAATAGCTTGGGGGAGAACTCCGCCTCCAAGTTGCATGCCCTTGCAATCAAAGGCCGATACTCTCTCTCTCCCCCCTTCAGGTGTACCCTCCCCCTTGGCTCCTTCTAAGCCAACTGGCTGATTAGGAGCCTATAAGACAACGCCTCCTCGGCTGAAGTCTTAATATGCACTTGGCTCCTGCCAGGTGAACACCTCTCCTCCTTTCTCTCCTCCTTTCTCTTGGGGGATAACGCCGCCTCCAAGTTTCGCACCTGCAGCATCCCCCACCCCCCTTTGCAGGGAATTTTTTTGCAACACCCCACCCCCTTTGCAGCACCCTACCCCCTTTGCAACATGGTGCATAATGCCCCACCCCTTTGCGACATTGCAACATTACGTAATAATTTGCAACATTCCTGCACTCTCCCCTTTTGCGGCTATACTACTGCCATAGTCATTTTTCAGATGAATTCTCAAAAAAGCTTTGCTTATATCACTTTGAACTGCATAGTCATCTAATCTAAATCTTAGAAGGATTTTTACAAGGTCTGAAATAAGATTAGGCCCCTCTATGAGACAGTCATTCAAGCTATGCTTATTGCCATCTTTAAGACTACAGTTATACACAACTCTAAGTTTTGTTGTGGGTGCATCCTTTCTATAGACTCCCGTGTGAGTAAGATAATGGCAGTTGTCTTTTTTAAAGGGGTGATCTTTAACTTCCTCAATGAAGCCTTTTCCTAACTGATCCTTGAAAACATCATCATACATTTTAATTCTATTGTCATTTTTTAATCTTTTCATCAAATTAATTCAACCATTAATTGATTTTCATCTGTATGATCACCATCTTGCACCCCCACTGACTCTAATAGCCAGAGCTGTTGTACACATTTATCTAATTCTTCAGTTGTTAATGATTTATTTAATATTTCAGTATTTATGTCATTATTTGAGTTGTGTAAGACCTTGTCATAATAGGTCGAGTTTGTTAGTCATATATTTTTATTTTTCATTGTTATTTTATATTTATCTATGTGTCCCAGTGGAGCTATACCCCAGTGGCCAGAGTAGTGTTTGGAGGATGACTTCACTGTGGGCATACCAAGCAGATCTTCTCACAGTTGGCATCACAATATCCAGCACCTCCTTTTTCTGGGACTTGAGGCAGTCCAGCTGAAAGAGGATGTGCCTAGGCCCTTCGATCCAGGAGTGCTTGACCTTCACGTTGAACCAACATAGGTAATACACTCTAATGATGAATTCCACAATGAATTGCAGAATCTTCAGGTTCTTTCCTTTAAGTCCGTGCTTTGACACCCAGAGCCTGAGAAGTCTGTTCGCTGTGGTGAGCCAGCGGCTGTGGTTTACTGGTCCTATCTCTAACAGAGCCAGCCCTGCAGGAAGTAATCCATCCCTGACTGCACAGACAATTTTATAGCCATAGTATTGATCAGTTGAGAGATCTTGAATGACCTTGTCAGGAAGCTTGATCAGTGGAGGGCCAACAGAGATTCGGGTGAAGTTTGGATTGATATCAAAGTCTGTAGCAGAATCAAGGAGCTTTCCTATTGTCCCGGATAATTTTTTGTCTGACAGAGTAGGGCCATCAAGGTCAACAATGAGATGGCGCAGGGGAAGTTCAACAGTGTGCAGGTTGCACACCAACCAGACCAGCTTTCTCCCCAGGTGCAGCTCCAGCTTCCGCATTACTCCAGCTTTCACACCAGTGTTGACATTTGTTGAGTCTCCTCCAATGGCCAACAAGGTCTTATCATAACCCCTCTCTTTCAGCCAGGCAAACAGGACCTTAGCAATCTTCTCCGCATGTGACTCCTCTTTAGTTGCTTTCTCTGGGGTAAAGTGGAACAGATAGTAGCTGCCAGGCTCACTAATAACACTATAGTGTTCTTCCTTGATCTTTGCGGGAAAAGATTGGTCACTGCCCTCAGCTTCCATCATCACATTGGTCAGGTCAATCCGCCCATCAAAGAGGATGCAAGAGATCCCCCCCCTCCTCCCTGCACTTCTTCTCGAACTCATGAGTCACTTCAAATATTTCACAAAACGTTTTAGAATGTTCTGAAACGTTACATTCTAGCCTCTGAGAAAGGTGGCTCAGAAAATGGCCTTATGCGCGCCAGAAAACCGTCAAAATATTTCATATACCAAACTGTATGATAATTACAATTAAGTGGAATGGCACACCTTTTTATTTGAGTATTTAAATATTATTATTATTATGAATTACATTATATGTGTTTATATGAATTAGTTAGAACAATGCTCTATGAGAGATAACGTGAGCAGCCATGATAGAAAACGTGAGAAGACATATTCTGGGGTAACTACAATAGTAAAATAATCAACAATTTAATAATAATCAACTGCAAAATGATGTAGGTTAGGGTTATCAGAATTAAATATTTTCTTCAGAATTGTGTTCTATACACCAAAATATGTCATTTGAACACCCCTCTCCATTGATTTAAAAAAATGCATAGTATGACCCGCCCTAGTACTCTGCTCTGAGGATCAGAAGGAGAGGATTGAAGGGGTGGAGAGAATCCTGGCCATCAGGGGAGAGGGGGACCCGGACACTCAGCTGGAGGACTCCTCTGTTAGGAGCAGAAGGACACCTGACATCGATTGTGATGCTTCCAGCATCGGTGACTTGATCAGCTGGTCAGAAGGTGTGTCAGAGCCACCTCTCACCTGCTCTCTAAGCACCTCAGAGGTGAAAAACTTCATCAACACCCCCATGGAGGTGCGCAACTGGCCTTGCCACCACAAAGCATTGAGAGGGTTGTTAAAATGGTGACTGGGCTTCTGCTAAGTACTTCTCACAGGAAAAGAGGGATGGAGGGATCAGGGCTCAGGAAACCAGCAGGAAACTGATGTCCAAGTCTGAGTCAAAGCAGGATTTGTGCAACCTGGCAAAGTTCAAGATGTCAGGAGAATGATCTTTGTAATTATATCCAGTGATATACATGCAGTTCACCTATTAATAAACATATGTAAAGTTGATTTGGCCTTGTCAATATAAATGATTTACCTTATATCTTTTAATATATTATAAAGGGGTTCAAAAGGGTAAAATTGGCAATTTAGAAATACAAAATGATGTAGGTTAGAGTTATCCTATCCAAAAAATAAGCTCATATTTGAATTCCCCATGTAAAAACACATAATTTAGACACCCCTGATGGTAGGATTTCCTTCAGATTCATGTTGTCACCTGAGTACGACCCGCCCTACCCAGTGAATATCTAGAGCTATCCCATCTCCTATTCTGACTATGCCCTTCTGAATTAAGTGAATATAATCAGCTCCAATTAACATTTGAACATTATCTATTGTATCATCATTTAAATTTCTATCTGCAATTTTATATTGCTTTTTAAGTTGTTGTATTACTTGTTTTAAATTTGGTATTTTAAATTTTTGTTGACCAACTTGTTCAATGACTACTGCTTCTATGTTTGTTGTTTTATTCTCTGTGGGTATATCCAGATCTAAATTGACTGTACTATATTTTTCTTTCTGTTCGTTTTCTTTGACAAATGATGTTATACACAATTCTTGTTCATTTTTATGAGGTTGTAGGCCTAATTGATTAACTAATGATTGATCTACAAATGTTTGTTGGGAACAAGAATCTATTAGACATCTTATAGGAGTTGTCCCACCTTTTTTATTTTTTAAATCCAAGGTTATTGTAGGTAGGAGTACACTAGAATTTTTATTGACATTATTTATTGATACATGTCCATTAAATGTTTTTTCATTTTTCTTTGTGTTTTGTTTATTTGAATTTTTAAATGAATCACAAAGACAAGAGACATGATTTAAACTTTCACAATTAACACATTTGAATCTTATTTTTGTTTTGCAGTCTTTGTTAGTATGTCCTGCAGCTGTGCATTTAATACAAAGGTTTAAATGAGAACACCTGTTTATCCGGGATTCTAAGTCTACATATTTAGTACATCGTGTGCTATTGTGATCATCAGCCGAACAAAATTTACACTTACGTACAAATTCTGTCGTAACATTAAAATTTTGTAGTGTAGGAGTTAGACCTATCACTTTTTGTTCTGATTTGTCTTTTTGTTGTTGTTGCGGTTGTGGCTTTGGTTTTGTTTGAATTTTCTTTGTTTGGTTTATTTGTGAATCAATCTTTGTTTGGTTTATTTGTGAATCAATCCTTGTTTGTGAATTAACCTTTGAAGATTTGTACATTGACAAAACATTTGGAAATTCATTCCTTATTTCACCGAGGGTAGGGTATGTATTTCCCGTTATTCTTTGGAAAATATCCCTAATTTGGGTAGGTAAACAATAAAATATTATGGCTTGGATAAACCATGCTGATTTCTCTAGATCTATGTCATTATTTTGTAGATGACCTAACATGCATTCAATTTCACAATAGAAATTGTACAGATCCTGATGGTTATCCTTGGCTGGTTTTATATTTTTTAATTTTATTGCTAAATCATTTACTATTTCTTTTCTATTTAGGAAATTTCTTTCTAGTAATTTGAGAGCTATTTTATACGAGCTGCCTATTGCTGGTAAGGCATCAACCAGTTTTAGGGCTGGGCCCTTTAAATAATTAAGCAGATAACTGAATTTGTCAACATCAGATATATAATCTTTGTTGCCAATTAAACTATCAAATTTTTCCAGAAAAGACAAATTTTGTTCGATCACCCTCAAATATTGGTACTTGTAATGTTGGTAACTTGGCTTTTAGTTGTTTATTGTCATCATTAGAAATGGATACATTTCTGAAGGCCTCAATCAAACTTTGATTTGTAGCTTCTAAATTATTTGGTAGATTATCTAAAGCAGCATATAATTCATTTATGTGAGAATCTATTTCAAAAATATTCTGTTCTTGTTCACACAAAAGTGCTGTGTATGTCTCTTCACCAACATTTAACCCATCCATTTCTGTAACAATTTCCTCGTCTATAATTATTTTTCCTGTTTAATTCTATTTAAACCACCCAAAATAGTATCATAATCCCTTTTATTTGGATTTTCTTTGCTATTAAAGCTAGTTAAAAGCCTGGTAATGACTCCCTTCCTTGCTGATCTCTTCCTTTTTAATGATTTAATCTTTGCCTCAATTGCTTCACATTCAGCCATATTTTGTTTATTTTATTTTTCCAAAAATAAGTCCCCAAAATCCTAAAACCCTTTCAACTCTATAAATAAGCTTTATTTTATATTATGTATACAATAGTTAAGCTTTATTTTGGTTAAATAGGCTAGGCTTCGGATTACCCTTATTCTAGAATTTTACCACATTTATGACCAAATGATAAGTTTTGAAGTATTTGAATTATTTCTTATTTTAATTTTTAGTTAGGGCTTCGTAATTTATTATTATTTATATGTAGTAAATATTTGAAAAAGCCAAACATGGAATAAATTCTGTTCAGATGTCAAAATGTTTGATAAGGCGTAATTTTATTTTATTTTATTTTTTTTGTTTGTTTTAATTTTATTTTATTCAAAGTTAAGGTTTTCACAGCAAATAACCCTTCCCCGAACGGGCCACCAATATAGATATGGAAAAAATAGGTCCTGCTCCAACCAGAGTAGCTTAAACACAACGTAGGCTACGTTGGAGATGGAAGACCTAGGCCAAAGATGAACAAGCCTAACTATTTGTCCATAAACAGGACTTCCATATTCTTTTGTTAAACAATTACAGCTGAAATGTCAGCTTATTTAACCTAAATTTAATAACCGAAGGGAAATTTATGAACTTCTTACCTTGAAACTTTAATATAAGTTTTATTTCTTGACACCAATAATGAACATTTTTATTCCGGCTTCTTTCGTCTCGCACCCGTTCCTCCTCTCTATTATTCTGCTTATTCAGCTTATCCCGATCTTTTTCTTCTTCTTCCCAAAACCGTGTTGCCATTTCTAGCTATGGGATCTTTTTTTCTTTTCAGCCCATATTTGTTTCTTCGTTGGTGTCTTTTTAATTTTTCTCAGCAAGAGTTCAAGCTCTCCTTCTAATTTATTTTTTATTGTTATTATTTTTTTTAATGTCAATATGGCTTATCCAAGATTAGGTGGGTCTTCCATTTCGGTACTCCCAAATTTTCCACACTGGAACTCATGACAGACATGAACGTTGGTAATTTCTTATCATTGCTTAACCTTGTGTCACATCATGATCTAACCTGAAGCAGCATCTAGAATATGCTCAGCAGAATCCAAAGCATGTGTCATATCTGTCGCCCCGGATACAGAATGAGTTCATTCAACTTCTTGCTCTTTCTCTTCGAAACAAACTTCTCCAAGACATTCGCAAGAACAAGTACTATGGAATGTTATTTGACTCTACGCCTGACCTAGGTCATAGAGAGCAAATGTCACAGGTTTTTCGGTATGTGGACATCGATTTTGACAAGAAGACTGTTGAAGTGAAGGAAGTCTTTTTTGGCTTTATTCATATTTACAGAAAAACTGCATCACACATCGAGAGTTGTATCGTTGAAAGACTGGAGACAGATGGAATCAACCTCCAAGATTGTCGATCTCAATGCTATGATAATGCAGCTGTCATGTCAGGCCATCTCTCTGGGGTTCAACAAAGAATATCTGCCCGAAGTCCAAAAGCAACTTTTGTGAACTGTGACAACCATAGCCTGAATTTGTGTGGCGTACACGCTGCCAGTCAAGAGCCCATTGTCATGACATTCTTTGGAACAGTTGAGAGCATCTATGCTTTCTTTTCTCGTTCGACGCTTCGTTGGCAGCGCATGAAAGAAGTGATACCTATTGCAGTGAAGTGATACTCGCTGGAGTGGTCGAGCTGATGCTGTGAAAGCAATTCATCATGGGATTGAGCCTCTGTTGGAATTGTTTGAGAAGTTTGGGGAAGATGAAAGTAGCACACCTGAAACAAGAGGAGAGGCAGTTCAACCACAACATGCTATTATGTCCTTCAATTTCTTGACTCTGTTGCATTTCTGGAATCCGGTTTTGAGCAAGATCAACCGAGTACAAAAGCGATTGCAAGACCCAACAATGAACTTTCAGGATGCATACTTGGACATCAAAGCCATTCAAGAAAACCTCACTGAAGAGCGTGAAGCAATCACCAAGGAGGCTGTTGAGAAAGGAGAACTTTGCAAAGAATGGGATGTTCCAATTGAAACTATGCGAAGAAGAAGACGGAAAATTATGCCTGGGGAATTGGCCAGAGATGCAGGGTTGTCATCGAAACACGAAGTTTCCCGAGTCGTGAACATTGTGCTTGATCGGTTGAACATAGAAATGTGTGATAGATTCAGACGGTTGAAGGAGTTGGATAACAATTTTGGATTTCTCCTTGATGTGCAGAAGCTCGGATGCTTGAACAGTGCTACCCTGAAAGAGAAATGTAACAATGTTGCCACATTTTACGATGGGGATATCAATGGCAGTGACTTGTATGTTGAAGTTGAGGATTGCAAAATGCTCTTGTCAGCTCGTCAAGATGTCAAAGTGACCAGCCCTAAGCAGCTGTTGACATTCATCATCACCTATGGAGAAGATGTCTTTCCAAATCTACGAGTGGCTCTTCAAATATTGTTGACAATTGCAGTCTCCATTCCATTGCCAGCTGTGAGAGATCATTCAGTAAGCTGAAACTGATTTTAACTTACCTCCGTGCATCAATGGGACAAGATCGGCTTAGTGCTTTAGCTCAGTTAAGCATTGAGAGAAAAACCATGGAACTTCTAAATTTTGATGATGTGATTGACAAGTTTGCTACTTTGAAAGCCAGAAAGATTAGTTTGTAAATACATAAACGGTAAATAAACCATGTACTGTTCATCGAAAATATATTTTTTTATTTTTCAAGTTGGCAATGGGGGAGGGGGGCGACCGGGCGCCACAAGTTAAGTTTGCCCCTGGGCGCCAATAGTGCTCAGTACGCCACTGACCTTCGGTATCTAGTGGTGAAGATGCTGGATTGCTGGTCGGGGGGTCTTGAGATCGAGCCCGGGCGAGGATTTTGTAATTTCTGATCACTCGTGGTGGGTTGTGGTTCGGATTCCACGTCAAACTGTAGGTCTAATTATGGATAACAAACTTGAACTCCACCTCACATAGCCAGGTACGCCCGGCTCATCTGGGATTGTTCTGAGCCAGGCGTTTAATCTTCTTTTGAAGATATCTACCGCAATACCACTCGTGTTCCTTAGTTCTTGGGCAGTTGGTTAAACAGTCTTGGTTCTCTCACAACAAAACTATTTTCTTTCAGGGTTGAGGATGTTCCCTGTGTGGCCTTTAATTTGGGAACAAGACACATTCTTCCTTTTTTATGATACTTTCCATTGTTGTTTGGGGGGTTATAGGGTTTAGAGAAAAATTAGAGGCTAGTTCATCCATTATTTTCCAAGTGTAAATAATGGTGTACCTCTCTCTTCTTTCCAGTGAATATAGGTTTAATTCATGTAACCTTTCCCAGTAATTTTGTTCTTTGCATCGATTGATCTTGGCTGTGAAGTTTCTATGAATCCGTCTTCTTGTTTATATGGGGATGACCGAGCAGTATTCCAATTAGTGTTGCCTTCCGACCAATTGTAGATTCTGCTCATGTCTGTTAATATATATATATATATATATATATAACGTAAAGAACGACGCTTGTATAGGAGATATTCCGCGCAAGACGAGAGAGAGAAAACGGAACAAATGAAAAAATGAAGTACCACCTGGGAATCGAACCCGGGATCTTCCGATTGCCGGTCAGACGCGATACCATTACACCATGGACTTCACTCTTCCAAACGCCGTAATTCTTCTACATACTCGCAGAAACCAATGCCCCAAGGGGGCACCTCCCGCATGCCGTAACATTATATACATTCAACTGCAAAGAACACGCAGTATAAATAACGTAAAGAACGACGCTTGTATAGGAGATATTCCGCGCAAGACGAGAGAGAGAAAACGGAACAAATGAAAAAATGAAGTACCACCTGGGAATCGAACCCGGGATCTTCCGATTGCCGGTCAGACGCGATACCATTACACCATGGACTTCACTCTTCCAAACGCCGTAATTCTTCTACATACTCGCAGAAACCAATGCCCCAAGGGGGCACCTCCCGCATGCCGTAACATTATATACATTCAACTGCAAAGAACACGCAGTATAAATAACGTAAAGAACGACGCTTGTATAGGAGATATTCCGCGCAAGACGAGAGAGAGAAAACGGAACAAATGAAAAAATGAAGTACCACCTGGGAATCGAACCCGGGATCTCCCGATTGCCGGTCAGACGCGATACCATTACACCATGGACTTCACTCTTCCAAACGCCGTAATTCTTCTACATACTCGCAGAAACCAATGCCCCAAGGGGGCACCTCCCGCATGCCGTAACATTATATACATTCAACTGCAAAGAACACGCAGTATAAATAACGTAAAGAACGACGCTTGTATAGGAGATATTCCGCGCAAGAAGAGAGAGAGAAAACGGAACAAATGAAAAAATGAAGTACCACCTGGGAATCGAACCCGGGATCTTCCGATTGCGTGTTCTTTGCAGTTGAATGTATATAATGTTACGGCATGCGGGAGGTGCCCCCTTGGGGCATTGGTTTCTGCGAGTATGTAGAAGAATTACGGCGTTTGGAAGAGTGAAGTCCATGGTGTAATGGTATCGCGTCTGACCGGCAATCGGAAGATCCCGGGTTCGATTCCCAGGTGGTACTTCATTTTTTCATTTGTTCCGTTTTCTCTCTCGTCTTGCGCGGAATATCTCCTATACAAGCGTCGTTCTTTACGTTATTTATACTGCGTGTTCTTTGCAGTTGAATGTATATAATGTTACGGCATGCGGGAGGTGCCCCCTTGGGGCATTGGTTTCTGCGAGTATGTAGAAGAATTACGGCGTTTGGAAGAGTGAAGTCCATGGTGTAATGGTATCGCGTCTGACCGGCAATCGGAAGATCCCGGGTTCGATTCCCAGGTGGTACTTCATTTTTTCATTTGTTCCGTTTTCTCTCTCTCGTCTTGCGCGGAATATCTCCTATACAAGCGTCGTTCTTTACGTTATTTATACTGCGTGTTCTTTGCAGTTGAATGTATATAATGTTACGGCATGCGGGAGGTGCCCCCTTGGGGCATTGGTTTCTGCGAGTATGTAGAAGAATTACGGCGTTTGGAAGAGTGAAGTCCATGGTGTAATGGTATCGCGTCTGACCGGCAATCGGAAGATCCCGGGTTCGATTCCCAGGTGGTACTTCATTTTTTCATTTGTTCCGTTTTCTCTCTCTCGTCTTGCGCGGAATATCTCCTATACAAGCGTCGTTCTTTACGTTATTTATACTGCGTGTTCTTTGCAGTTGAATGCATATATATATATATATATATATATATATATATATATATATATATATATGGGAATGAACTCAGAATGGTCCCCTGAGTTTTTTATGATACACACAGACAGTGCATGGAACAAGGAACTCTTCTGGGATAATTAAATCCACTATAGTCCGAATAAGTAATGGTAAATGACAAATACCATAGTTTTTCTTTTTCATGATGCTAGCCCAACGTGGGCAACGGGTCACTCGCAAAGAGGTCCCATAAATATAGCTTCCCTCACCAGCTATCTGCAAAGCAGACAGGATCCAGCTTTGGGACATGGATCTAGGGTTTAAAGCACCTAGCCATGCTACATTTAGAACCTCAATATAAGCAAAAGACTCGCTGCCTTCACGTCAGTCTTTTGCTTATATTGAGGTTCTAAATGTAGCATGGCTAGGTGCTTTAAACCCTAGATCCATGTCCCAAAGCTGGATCCTGTCTGCTTTGCAGATAGCTGGTGAGGGAAGCTATATTTATGGGACCTCTTTGCGAGTGACCCGTTGCCCACGTCAGGCCTAGCATCATGAAAAAGAAAAACTATGGTATTTGTCATTTACCATTACTTATTCGGACTATAGTGGATTTAATTATCCCAGAAGAGTTCCTTGTTCCATGCACTGTCTGTGTGTATCATATATATATATATATATATATATATATATATATATATATATATATATATATATATATATATATGTGTGTGTATATATATATATATATATATATATATATATATATATATATATATACAGTCCTCCCCCGATTTACGAACGAGTTACGTTCCTGAAAACCCGTTCGTAAATCGAAAATTTGTAAATCGAACCCTATTTTCCCATTGACTCCCATTATAAAAGTTGAGATAAGTTCCTACTCACTTCCCCAGAACGTCTTAAAATGCTACAAAAACATGTTTTTGTCCACAGTGTTTACTGTAAACAATGTTTTTAGATCTCTACAATAATAAATATATATGAAATATGAATAATAAATGCAGTTAAGTAAAACTGTAATGATTAATGTTGTTTCCAACCATTAATGACAGAGACCATCCACAACAGCAAAGACAAAATATTTTGTCTTTACTGTAGTGAATATGGTTCAGTAATGAAGGTCTTAAATACATTTAAAACATTTTATATGGTTTAATTTTATTTTTTTAGTAATAATTACTACTACCAAAAATATTAGTCACCTTCAGACATCTGCTGATGCTACGAAAAAATTCCGAATTTAACGAACAATTTTGTTCGTAACTTCGAATTTTTCGTTCGTAAATCAAGCCTTCGGACAAAATGTTTTTGTTCGTAACTTCGAAAATTCGTACAGCGAGCGTTCGTAAATCGGGGGAGGAGTGTAATAATAAGATCAGCAGTGAGACGAAAAACATTTATTTTTATTTTAAATTAGACTTTTCGGAAATTACTTTTAACATAAGCACACCGGACAAAAAATTAGTCACCCCTAATAGCACCGATAGTAGGAAGTTCAAGGTCACACAGAGGGCGCTGATGTAGCATTGGTAAGTGACAAGTAGCGGTGACGTAGCACACAGGATCAGATCTGTTTCGTGAGGTGGTGAAGAACAAAGTGTGTGTTGGATATAGTCTGCAAAATGGGTCGTGAGGCAGACGTTACTCAGTGGCAAAAAGGAGCCATCGTGTTTGGCAGAGCCCACGGACACAAAATGTCTGAAGTAGCCCAATTTGTTGGTGTGTCAACGCGTACTGTCCAGCGAGTTTACAAAGAGTGGTGTAGTTCGCAATCAACTGACGATCGACGGCGTAACTGTGGCCGGAAAACAATTCTCGACAATAGGGGCCGCCGCCATGTTTCTCGTCTAGTAACTGCAAATCGTTTTCAAACCAGAGAACAATTGCTCCAAGAAACCAATGAGGTTCTCCAGCGACCAATTTCCGAACGGACATTGCGACGAGAACTGCATGCGATGGACATCTGGAGCAGGGTACCTCGGAAGAGGCCGCTGTTAACAGCAAGTCACAAATTGGCACGTTATAAATGGGCTCAGAGGCACAAAAACTGGACTGCGGCAGATTGGAAACGTGTAATTTGGTCCGATGAGTCCCGTTTTTGTTTGTTCTCCAATGATGGGAGGCGACGAGTACATCGCAGGTCCAATGAAGCCTTTAATCCTGAATGCGTCGAAGGTGTTGTTCAGGCTGGAAACAGAAAGTGAAGCGCAGGAATAGACACCCACGGACTCTGGCGGAACTTCGGGACCGGCTGATGAACGAGTGGCAGCAAATCGATGTTCAGTACATGCACAACCTCGTAGAGTCTCTGCCTCGCCGGATTCGTGCGGCTATCAAGGCCAGAGGCGCCGTCACACGTTATTAGGTACATTCTGAGAGGGTGACTAATTTTTTGTCCGGTGTGCTTATATCCTATGTTAAAACTATGAACATAACTGTAATAACTTGGGGTTAGGGACCCCGCTAAGTTACTAGGTTTCTAAACAACAACAAAGACACTTACGGTGCCTTGAATTAGATATTCTTTAGGGCCTACCATAGATTTCCTGCGTCCCACAAAGCAGTCTACCTAAACTCTCTAACTTTACTAATTTAGAAGCTATAGAAATTACCCCTAACTATTTATTGACAACTTTCTACCCCATTTGTCATCTTAGAAACATCACCAAATTAAACTTAGCACCAACGATTTAGTCAGATATGAATAACCATGCTCTAGTCCAGCCAAAACAAACGAACAGCCCGCGTTGCTCTGTTTATCCCTTTGTGTTGCCATTCAGCTTTCTTTTAGTGACTTTTTCCTTTAGTGACATTAGACTACAGTATATACATATATATATACACACACACGTCACCTCACTCCTCCCATACCCCTACAAGTTTAGTCTGTCAGGGGGGTGAGAGACCCGAGACGACCTGCGGAGTGGGGTTGATGTAGTAGGAATAGGTGCAACCTGCATAGTCGTACGAATTGAACCATTTTCCAGAGGATCGGTTCTCTCTTCCGAAAGACTCTGGTCATCCTGCAATTCCCATTCCCATATCTGGTCCTGAGGGCGGTTAATAGAACGATCATCTTCTAGTTGGCAATTGAAGGAAACAGGGCCCGTTCTGGTTAATATGTTTTAAATGACATGGGCTGGACCTGTAAATCAAAATAACTTTTTATGAGGTAGTTTTAGTCGCTTTATTTAAATTTGTCACTCATTTTTTGTGCAAATGCATATTAATGGCGAAAATTATGATACTAATAATATATATATAAATACACTCATTTTTGGTCCGACGAGTATAATTTTTGGCTATTTTTTCGCTACTCTACGACTTAATTAGTTTGTTGGTTTCTGTTCTGGCTATTTTTTTTCTAATTGGATTCAGGTTGGTGGTGTTTGTGATAGAATTATGACGTGCCGTTCGTGTGGTTTCGACTTTGAGAACTTGATTCGTCATGTGCCCTAGATGAAGACAAAGCAGTGGATGTTTTTATCAATTACGGCGTTATTCTCTCATCCTTAACTTGCCCGAAATGTGATAGTGAGTGCCTAATACGAAAAGATCAGAAGATATTTAGGTGAAATAACCAATATTAACCTGTTAGGTTAATTGAATGCCCGGTTAGGTCAACTGAATGCCTGGTTAGGTTAATTGAATACCCGGTTAGTCAACTGTACGCCCTTGATGACTGGTTAGGTTAAGTCGTGATATTTTCGTTAGTTTAAACTAAAATGACGAGAGCAAACTTTTCTGGTTAATTTTGAGGTGTTTTGCATGTTTCCTGTGGTAATGCGTCGTTTACGAGATCTCGTAACATGAACATGTTAAGTTATGCTTTATTGTATAAAATGTAGTCAAAAATACATTTTTCAAGTGTATTTTGGTGTGCTTTGTTCGAATATGACCTTCATTTCTCGTGCAAATGAGCAGAAATATAGTTTTCATTGCATGGCTCGAACACGTATTTCTGTTCATTTGCATAAGAAATGACGGTTATATTTGAACAGAGCACACCAAAATACACTAGAAAAATTTATTTTTTATTTCATCTTCAGGCCATGTCATTTGCGACATAATTACCCCCGTTCTCTCCTGCACAGTTGTAGGAACCCATTTTGGTCCAGCCCCATAGTTGCGAATCATAAGTGGATCATTAGGTTGCGCTTCTATAACTCTCCCTCTTTTAGTGTCGTGGTACAACTTCTGTTTTTCCTGATGCCGTAAAACTCGTTGTAACGTTTCGTTTGGACGTAACAAATCGAAAACTGAACGAATTCCCCGGCCAATCATAAGTGAAGGAGACACCCCCGTCGTTGTATGAGGTGTTAGTCGATATTTAAACAAAAATTTATCCAACACCACTTGCATTTCCACCCCACGAGAATGACGCAAGGCCGACTTGAAAGTACGGACCATGTTTTCCGCAAAGCCGTTAGTAGATGGGTGAAAAACACTAGACCGGACATGTCTAATGCCATTTAGGTGGACAAAAGAACTAAATTCCTCACTGGTAAAACAAGTACCATTGTCGGAAACCAGGACTACAGGTAAACCCCATCGAGCAAAACACGAACGGAGGAAGCGAATAGTAACACCCGAAGTCGTGGAAGTGGTTGGAAAAATTTCCGCCCACTTAGAGTAGGCGTCCACAATGACTAGGAAATAGGTATTGTTTATAGGACCTGCATAGTCAACATGGCTCCTATGCCAAGGTATAGTAGGCCATTCCCACGGATGAAGTGGACTTTTCCTTGGGAGATCTCTGTTCTCTAGGCAGCTTTGACAGGAACGAACCAATGATTCGAGTTCTCCATCCAAACCGGGCCACCAGAAATAAGCTTTCGCCAGCTCTTTCATTTTTGTTGCACCCATGTGTTCGGCGTGAAGTCCCTTCACTAAATTTGACCTGCCTTCATTCGGAATTATCACTCTGTGGCCCCATAAGAGACAGCCATTTTGGATCGAGAGTCCAGACTGACGTTGATAAAAAGGCTGTAATTCACTCTCAACCTTAATAAGCCAACCAACTGAGCAGTAAAGGATGACCCTAGACAGAATAGGGTCTGATTTTGTCCACTGCTCTATTTATACTGCAGATACTGGAGTGGATTCCAAAAACGCCACCAAGTGATCCCATTCTGTAGTTACAGGGACGCATTCATTTGGACTTTCTAAAGGCAACCCACTTAGAGCATCAGCCGTACCTAGAAGTTTGCCTGACCGATGTACTAAGTCAAATTTATAGGTTTGTAGAATCAGTGCCCATCGTTGAATCCTACCTGAGGCCATAACTGGAATATTTTTATTAGGTGAAAATAAACCTAAAAGAGGCTTATGGTCAGTAATTAGTCTTTCAGGCTCAGTTAGTGTTCTAGAAGCAAAACAGATAGGCCTATCTACACCATCAATGTGGTGAGATAACACTGCCCCAATTCCATAAGAACTGCTATCTGCTGAAACTATGAAAGGAGTTTAGGATCATAATATACTAGGAGAGTGAACTTTAGTAGTACGTCCTTGGAAGCCTCAAATGCTTCCTTTTGGGTTTTCTCCCATCTCCACTGTTCCCCATATCGTAATAACTTATTTAGAGGTTCAAGGAAAGTCGATGCATTTGGCAAAAATTTCCTATAAAAGTTTAGGAGACCTAAATAAGCTTGTAGCTGTGTGATGTTTTGTGGAGGTGGTGCATTTTTTATTGTTCCTAGTTTATCCACCGTTGGATGAATGCCTGGGGCATCTATGCGGAACCCTAAATATGAAACCTCATTAGTGACCCACGAACACTTTTCTTTCTTTAGCTTAAGTCCGGCATCCCGGAGTCTTTTTAGAACTGTGGTTACTCTAAATAATTCATCAGGCTTGGGTACTAGGGTAGCAATCTAGAAGGACTGCTCTATTTGCTGTTAAACGGTAATCCCCACATAATCGCACTGACTTGTCAGGTTTTAGTACAGGAACTACTGGGGCAGCCCGCTTAGCGTGTGTGACTGGTTCGACAATTTTATCTTTGAGCAGCCTGTCAATTTCTAAATCTACCTTCTCCCGCAGTGCATATGCAATTGAACGAGCCTTACAAAATTTCGGAGTTACATTAGGGTCTACCTCTATACAGACCTGATGGCCTTTTAGGTTGCCTACTTCAGGCCCAAAAACAGAAGAAAACTCCTTTAACAATGAGTCTATGTCAATAGGCATTTTCAAAGTATTAATCCAATCACGGCCTAGAAGAGTAGGCCCTTGCTCATCCACCACAAAAGAGTTAAGGGACGAGACAACGTTTTCTTGTTGAGTGTAACTGTGCTGGATGCTTCTCCACAAATAGGTATTTGTATGTCCCCATATTTTTTTAGTATTGTTTTAGATGTATGTAGTTTAGGTGCATTTTTTAAAGTTTTGTCAAAAACTGTTTTGGGCATGACAGTTCGGGCAGCACCTGTATCTAGTTCTAGAGGAACTGTAATTCCAGTTAGGCCTACCTCTACAATATACGGACCTGTATTATCACCACTTTGCTGCTCATAAAATAGGTACTCCACTCCAATGTTCGAAGTATTTCCCTTTTGAGGATTTACACTAGAAATGTTATAATTAGAATTTTCACCCTTGTTTTCTTTGAAAAACAAACTTTCGCTATGTGGCCTATTTTACTACAGTTTCGGCAAACTGCTTCTTTAAAAGGACAGTCCTTCTTCCAATGGTGTTTTCCACACCCAGTACATGGCTTGGAAGGCTTTTCCTCCTGTTTAGCGTTTGAATTAGTAGGTTTAGTCGTACTTGCCACATATCTTTTATTTGTTTGTCTAGTAGGCTCATTAGGTCTGCCAAGCTTAGAAGATTTACAGCTATTTACGTGTTGGGCTTTACTAGTGTGACTGCCAAAAGCTTTAACATCTTTAGCAGCTGCTTCCCTAGCCGCAGCTATTTCTACAGCCTGAATAAAAGTTAGGTCCTGTATAGCTAATAGGGCTCTCTCGGTAGACTTCTCTTTGAGACCCATTACAAACCTATCTCTTAGCATTTCGTCTAATTTGTCCCCAAATTTACACGTACGGCTATGGGCTTTTATTCCTGCAACAAACTCTGCAATGCTTTCATTCACAGTCTGATGCCTCGAATAAAATTTGAAACGTTCATATATGAGAACTACTCGGGGTTTGTTGTGATTGGTTAGGGCCTGTACCAATTCACTACAGGTGCAAGTTTCCGGTGCTTTAGGAGCAACTAGGTCCATAACTAAACCAAACGTTTTAGGGCCTATTATAGTTAAAAAGGTAGGTACTTTCTTAGCATCAGGAATGGAATTTGCCTCGAAAAACAACCTCACCCTAGTGGCATAAGCTTCGAAGTCCTCCCCAGAGTCTTCGTAGGAGCTTATATGGCCAATCACCGACATGCTCGAACAAAACTGATTTAGGCCAAATAACGCGAAGTAGGTTAGATTTGGTTTAAATTTAATCTAGTTACTCCCCAGTTAGGGCTGAATAGTAAATTGTATTAGAGTTAGACCGGCGGGCCCTAAGCTGTAGTATGGTAGCTTACCCACACAAACCAACCAAATCGAACGACCCACCTAGGCTAGGCTACATCCAATTTTCCAAACACCAAAATTGAACCCAATAAGCCAAATTAAATCCATTAAGCCAAATTAAATCCAATGAGCCAAATTTTATTAATCCAATGAGCCAAAGTGAATCCCATCCTCGTCGCCAAATGTAATAACTTGGGGTTAGTGACCCCACTAAGTTATTAGGTTTCTAAACAACAACAAAGGCACTTACGGTGCGTTGAATTAGATATTCTTTAGGGCCTACCATAGATTTCCTGCGTCCCACAAAGCAGTCTACCTAAACTCTCTAACTTTACTAATTTAGAAGCTATAGACATTACCCCTAACTATTATTATTTATTGACAACTTTCTACCCCATTTTTCACCTTAGAAACATCACCAAATTAAACTTAGCACCGACGATTTAGTCAGATATGAATAACCATGCTCTTGTCCAGCCAAAACAAACGAACAACCCCCGTTGCTCTGTTTATCCCTTTGTGTTGCCATTCAGCTTTCTTTTAGTGACTTTTTCCTTTAGTGACTTTAGACTATATACATATATATGCACACACACGTCAACTCACTAACCAAGTTAATACACAATAAAATTTGATAAAACCAAAATATGACTTGATTATAAAGTTAATTCTAATTCTCAAAAACAAACTTACTTGAAACAGCAAATCAAGTAGAAGAGGAGTCGACGTTTAGGGAGGTTGAAATTGAAGTGTATAAATTAAAAGCGTCTCAGTTATTTCCACTTCGAAGTCAGACTAAGAGCGTGCAAGCACGAAGAAAAAAACGCCCATGAAATTGGGTGGTTGTATCTGTGATTATGATTTCGAATGTGGGAATGGAATGGATTAGCTAATGGATAAACGTATGTACAGAGATGCGAAGATGTTCTGAAATCCTTGCTTTTAAATGACGTTTTGTTTTGACATGTACATGTGGCAACGCCGCAGTGTTAGTCAAGGTACCCCAACTGGGGGAAGGTGAGATGGAGAGGGGACAACCAAGTCTAAGTCTGTGTTCATAAAGATAAACAATTAATATGATCGTGACCAGCGTTGAACTCCATGTAGTATACTAGTCTTATAGAGTAATAAGGTTCCATTATGATTACTGCAAATCTACACTATATGAACAGCTACTACAATCGAACTTTTGGATCACCTGAAGAGCAGGGCCACCAGCCTTCTTTAGTTAGCCTTATAAAGCTAACTAACGAAAATATCACGACCTAACCTAACCAATCGTTAGGTCAACTGTACGCCCTTGACGATTGGCTAGGTTAGGTCGTGATATTTCCGTTAGTTAGCCTTATAATAAAGCTAACTAAAGAAGGCTCGGGGCCCTGATCTTCAGGTGATCTGAACTTTTTATATACTAGTGAATGCGAAATGTTCGCCTGCAAGAAATTTTCACGTTTTCCGCGTTTTTCAGCGTAGGCTATAGTTTACGCGAAAATATCCAGCAGGCGAAAATTTGGCAATTTAAACTAATCTTTGGAAGATAGTAAGAAAATAAAACTTAGATAATTAAAATACTTTACTTGAAAAGTAAATTCAGTATATTGTAATAAAACATTGTAAAGTAAAAGCAGTAAAAACATTTTAAATTGTACTGTATTATTACTGTATAACAAGAATGTCATGAATGCCGCTAATTTCCGAACCCTTCCGAATGGTCTCCCTCATTTTGTGTAGGTTATCCCATGCAGAGAGAATCCATTTAGCATGAATAGGTTTCAGTGTGGAGAGCTTCAAATCTATCTTACCGAGAGATTCATTTACGTTGAGTGCTGCTGAAACTTTATCCGCATACCAGGAGGTAAAATTTGCCTTGATATACGACCTCAACCTCGACCAATCACAGTCCAGAATAAATGTCGTCATTTATACGTCATTTTAATCTGTAAAATTATAACTAGCGACTGTTGACAGCGAAATTACGATGCCGCAAACTCGTCCAAGGATATGAAAGAGCGAAAATTTGCTGCCGCAAAATGAACCTGGTTTACACTATATATACTTATAAACTCACAATATTATACTAATGTTTGTGAAATGACGTTGATGGGCCAAACCGAGGTGTTGACATGGTTACTGGCATGATTTACGTTCATACCATATTTCTCCACCGTATGATGAATACCGACTCTGAAGATTAATCCAGCTCAAGATAACATTGCACAGCGAGGCCGGATAATTGGTATGCAGGAAGCAGGAGAGTTGTCTTGCAAATGGATTTTAAATATTAAAAGTAAAATTATATCTCATCCATACGCTTTATCAGTAACCCACTATTCGAGATAGGTTTTAACCCCTATGTATTAGGGGTTTCTCTCAGCTAAATCTAATTGTGCGCCGTTATACAAATGATACAGTCTGCAGTTATCCAGAATAAAATCCTAAAGTGTTGTCATAATACTGAAAAAGTTAAAGAACAATTTTATGACCATTATTCGTCCCATGTAAATGTGAAAACGACACATAAATGCGTGTAATACATAAATCTTACTCTAGTAATAGTATAATATTTTATAACACACAGAGACACCCATCCGCACCGCCAGGATTGTTAGAAGGTAGTTTGAGGAGCAGCGAAATCTAGAACTACTGGACTGGCCTAGTAAGGGATGTGACCTAAACCCCATTGAGAACATGTGGGGAAATGTGGTAAACTCGTGGGAGCCTGGGCAGGAGAGGACCAGTCGCCAGCTGCTGGAGCACACTATGGCTAAGTGGGAGATGTTCCGAAGGAACCCACACATCATACATAACCATGTTGCATCTATGCCACCAGGGCCGTAGCTAATGTAATCTCCAGGAGAGGCTACTGGTAATATCGGGGAGGCTACATAGTACCGATAATACAAGGAATTCTTTGTAAAAATGAAACGCAATAAATTAGAATGTCTTTATCCAAACACTAAATCATAAAAAGGCAATTCAGAAATCGCTAATATCAATCAGATAAATTCACACTTACTACCTCACCACTTGAAGACTGGATGGTCACTAACCAACGTACAACACAGCTCATTATATATAATAGTTACTGTAGTGGACGGACGCCTTCCAGAAGATTCAGCACGTTTATAGCGTATGCGCGTGGACCTATCATATCACCACGAACTTTCTAGAACTTTCTAGTTCGCTACAATTTTTAAATTTTAATTAACATGTTCGAAACATTTTTCACAAATATTTTTATTTGGGAGGACAGAGGAAAATGTTATTAGTAAAATTAATTATTACAATTAGTAAAAATACTGATATTAGTAAAGATTATAAAGTATTTATTTTAGTTAATCTATATTTAGGGCTTAGGGGATGCTCAAAAATTTTCAGAGGAGGCTCAGCCACCCCTGGCGGCCCCCAAGCTACGGCCCTGTATGCCACACAGATTATAAGATGTAATAAACAATAATGGGGGATGGACCAAATACTAACTATGAATCGGGTATAGCTGTACCATTTATGTTAATCTATAACAAATTGTGAGCATTTTGTACGATAAACTATTTAGTAAAACATTCTCAACCATTGCATATTTGTTGTAATGAAGAATTGGTTATATATATATATATATATATATATATATATATATATATATATATATATATACAGGGGGGCCGTAAGTTTCCATACATAGGAAAATTTAAACGTTATGGTCTTCACGTGCGTCGGTATTTGGATCAGCAGTTTCCGGATGCTTGGATTGGTCGGCGTGGTCCTCTGGAGTGGCCTCCCAGATCCCCAGATCTCACCCCCCTTGATTTCTATCTTTGGGGGCACTTGAAGGCCATGGTGTATCAGGAAAAGATACGAGACATAAATCATCTAAAGGAACGTATCACCAACGCCATTACAAACATAACGTCAACTGTGCTAATGCGTGTTCATCAACAGTGGGGAACACGTATTGAAATGTGTTTTCAAAACAATGGCAACCATGTAGAGCATATTATATATATAAAAATGGTTGTCCATAAAAAAATGTTTATTTTTCCTATGTATGGAAACTTACGGCCCACCCTGTATATATATATATATATATATATATATATTATATAATATATATATATATATATATAATATAATATATATATAATATATTATATATATAATATATATATATAATATATATATATCGTAAAGAACGACGCTTGTATATGAGATATTCCGCGCAAGATGAGAGAGAGAGAACGAAACAAATGAAAAAATGAGGTAACCGGGTGGTTACCTCATTTTTTAATTTGTTTCGTTCTCTCTCTCTCATCTTGCGCGGAATATCTCCTATACAAGCGTCGTTCTTTACGTTAATTATACTGCGTGTTTGCAGTTATATATATATATATATATATATATATATATATATATAATATTTAGGAGAAATCCAATGACAAGGAGAAATGTAAATGCCATGAAAAGTCTTCTTTAATGCGCAACGTTTCGAGCAATACGCTCATCTTCAGGCTGTATAATAATGCGGTACAAGCGCAACAATTCTTTAACTTCCTAAATTCTTTGCACCCCAATATAACGTATACAATGGAAACTGAGAAAAATGGCTCCCTCCCCTTTTTAGATCTTTTAATTTCGAAAAACGGTGATTCTATTACTACATCAGTTTACAGGAAACCCACTTTCACTGGTTTGGGTATGAATTTTTTTAGTTTTACTGATTTCAACTATAAGATGTCTTGTATTAAAACTCTCCTGTTCAGAGGATATAATTTGACCTCTAGTTTTACCTTACTTAATGATGAATTTAATAATCTAAGATCATACTTTACCAATAATAGTTTTCCTGTTCAATATGTAGATAAACTAATTAGATCCTTCTTAAATAATGTTTATAGCCCTCAACTTTCTTGTATTACAGTGCCGAAGGATATAAAATATTTCTTGGTACCTGAAATGGGTCCTTTGAATAAGGAATTTAAGCTTAAATTTACAAAGTTGTTAAGGAAATTTTTTTATCATACTGATTTCCGCATCATATTTATTAATAAAACGTCTTTAGGTAGCTTTTTCTCAGCGAAGGATCGAACCCCTGACTCGTTGCGTAGCGGTGTTGTATATTTATTTACCTGCCCTAGGTGTCTCCTTGGGAATTACATTGGCAGCACTGTTCGCTCTCTCAGGGCTAGATTTTATTCGCATATGGGAATAAGTGGCCGAACAGGTAAAATTTTAAAAACTAAAGAAGTTTCTAGTATTCGGGAACACAGTATAAAATGTAAAACTGATGTCACTTTAGACAATTTTAAAATTCTTGGTTGTAATACTTGTCCCAACTCACTTAGAATTTTGGAATCGCTTTACATTAAAACATTGACCCCTACGCTAAATGTTGACTCATCAGCTGTCCCTTTAAATTTCCTATAATCCCTCCTCCTTCCCCAATTCCTTATAATCCCCCCTTCCCCAATCGCCCTCACCATCTTCTGTTTTCTCGTTTGCCTCTGCTTAAATTAGTCTAGCCTCGGAAATTGCAGTGAAAGGTTAGTTAGTTTCATTATTCCAGTGTACTATTGTTAATTTTTCCAGTGTATTAATTTCACATTTACTATATGTATTTAAAAATAGCTTCTTAATTTTATATGTAAATCTGTATAACTTAGAATTTAACCCTCTTTTTTCAGTCTTTTAAAATTTGCCTTTATGAATAGGTTATAGAAGTTTTTTTGTCTTGTTTTTCATTCAATTATTGATTTTAATTTCACATTGTTATTATACAGCCTGAAGATGAGCGTATTGCTCGAAACGTTGCGCATTAAAGAAGACTTTTCATGGCATTTACATTTCTCCTTGTCATTGGATTTCTCCTAAATATTAAATTGAAGCTCTGTAGAAGCAACCCGCATAATTATATATATATATATATATATATATATATATATATATATATATATATAACTTGGTTGAATGGTTTGTTCTTAGGGAAGCGTAACTTAGCGAGGAATAGGAGGACGAAAAGATGGTACATGTTTATTAACAGACGTTTCGGAAAAATTCAATTTCCATCATCAGTACTAAAAATTTTAAAACAAGTAAAATAAATAAGTATAATAAATAAACGAACAACAAATTAAAATGGCGCAACAATTAGCGAGAATCAAAAACAAGTTACAATGTGTATTAAATTAAAAGATTAAAAGTTAAATGATATAAAGAATAAAAGTATGGATAATAAGTAAAATATAAAATGGTTTAGGTAGAACAGAATTGTAAAATTACTTACAATTAGCGAAAATTAAAAGCAAGTTACAATGTGTATTAAATTAAAAGATTAAAAGTTAAATGATATAAAGTATAAAGTATGGATGAAAAGTAAAATATAAAATGGTTTAAGTGAAACAGAATTGTAAAATTTCTTACCAGATTGTAATGAGACTAATTATACAGAAGGTTGGGAATGGTTGCCTGTTGAAAGAATTCCATTGGGACGATGGAGCCGGGCGGAGTGATAGTGGATTTCTTTTGAAAGTTTATTTGGCAATGTTTAAATTGAAAGCGGAACTGTAATCGTTGAGGGTTGGCTGGATACTAAGGATGTAAAGGGACTCAAGTATGCGGAGGTCGATTAGTTGGTTGCCTGAGTTGATAATTTTGAAATTGGAGGAAAGTAACGGGTGGTTGTGGAGGTGGCAGTGATCCCTTATTGCAGATTTGGAGGGTTTGTTCAGGGCTGTGAAGTTCTTGTAGAAATCCCACGATGCTCGTCCACTCTTGTTTGATATTGGCGGATGGTACTGCCAATATAGTTCGCTTTGCAGCGAACACAATTAAAAGCGTAGATAGTGGACGAAGCATGTGGCTGGGGTGTTTTTTCTTTATGGTTGAGGTAGGATTTGATACTATTGTTGTTGGTAAAAGCGAAATGAAATTTAATTTGGGGGTAAAGCGGCGTGAGTAAGAGACGGAGTTCTGAAAGTATTTTGTGGCTAATATGGTCATAATAAGGGAATGAAAAATATTGTACGTCTTTTTTAACAGTAGGAATTTTAAGGGGGGGTTGATAAATATTATTAAGAAAGTTTCTGGTTAAAGACTGTAACAGATGTTTTGGGAAAGAGTTATTAATGCTGAAGTTAAGAATTAACTCTATTTCATGGTGAAAAGATAAGTACGAGGAGCAAAGATGGTAGGCACGGTGGATTAAAATTTTAATACTGTTTATTTTATATAGCAAAGGGATGTGGCTTAGGAAATTAGTACCCAGGCCTGTGTACGTGGGTTTTCGATATATAGAAGTGCTAAATTTGTTGTTTTGTTTAGTTATTGTAATATCTAGGAAGGGAAGGGAGTTGTTGGATTCGTCTTCTTTGGTGAACTTAATATTTTTATGTTGGGAATTAAGGTAGTTAAGAAAAAGGGGGCCGTGGTTAGCATTGTGAAAAAGGAGAAAGGTGTCATCAACGTATCTTTTATATAGGCGTGGTTTATAATGAGTTGGGCAATGAAGTAGCCAGTTATTTTCGTGATGGCTGAGGAAGATGTTCGCTAAAGTGGCACTTAAGGGGGATCCCATAGCTAATGAGTCGGTTTGTTGATAAAGTTGTTGGTTAAAGAAAAAATAGGTGTCTGAGGCGGCGAGCGTAAGCAGTTTGGTAAATTCATGTTTTGTCAGATTCAAAACTGTATTCGGATTGTTGGCGAAAAGGCTATTAATACAGATATCGATGGCTTCTTTAATTGGAACGTTGGTGTAGAGAGATACTATATCGAAACTGTGCATATGAAGGTTATTTGAGTTATTTATGGTCCATATTTCTTTAGCGAAATACATAGCGAAATACATAAACCCAACTTACCCATTAGACCCATCCTTTCGGCCTATACTACCCACAATTACAAACTAGCAAAATTCCTAATTCCCACGTTAACCCCCCTAACCCAAAACGAATATTCCGTCACCAACTCCTACGAATTCGCTAAAGAAATATGGACCATAAATAACTCAAATAACCTTCATATGCACAGTTTCGATATAGTATCTCTTCCACACCACGTTCCAATTAAAGAAGCCATCGATATCTGTATTAATAGCCTTTTCGCCAACAATCCGAATACAGTTTTGAATCAGACAAAACATGAATTTACCAAACTGCTTACGCTCGCCGCCTCAGACACCTATTTTTTCTTTAACCAACAACTTTATCAACAAACCGACTCATTAGCTATGGGATCCCCCTTAAGTGCCACTTTAGCGAACATCTTCCTCAGCCATCACGAAAATAACTGGCTACTTCATTGCCCAACTCATTATAAACCACGCCTATATAAAAGATACGTTGATGACACCTTTCTCCTTTTTCACAATGCCAACCACGGCCCCCTTTTTCTTAACTACCTTAATTCCCAACATAAAAATATTAAGTTCACCAAAGAAGACGAATCCAACAACACCCTTCCCTTCCTAGATATTACAATAACTAAACAAAACAACAAATTTAGCACTTCTATTATCGAAAACCCACGTACACAGGCCTGGGTACTAATTTCCTAGCCACATCCCTTTGCTATATAAAATAAACAGTATTAAAATTTTAATCCACCGTCTTTGCTACCCACATCTCCTTACTTACTTCAGCACTCCCAAATAGAGTAACTTTCTTAACTTCAGCATTAATAACTCTTTCCCAAAACATCTGTTACAGTCTTTAACCAGAAACTTTCTTAATAATATTTATCAACCCCCCCTTAAAATTCCTACTGTTAAAAAAGACGTACAATATTTTTCATTCCCTTATTATGACCATATTAGCCACAAAATACTTTCAGAACTCCGTCTCTTACTCACGCCGCTTTACCCCCAAATTAAATTTCATTTCGCTTTTACCAACAACAATAGTATCAAATCCTACCTCAACCATAAAGAAAAAACACCCCAGCCACTTGCTTCGTCCACTATCTACGCTTTTAATTGTGTTCGCTGCAAAGCGAACTATATTGGCAGTACCATCCGCCAATATCAAACAAGAGTGGACGAGCATCGTGGGATTTCTACAAGAACTTCACAGCCCCTGAACAAACCCTCCAAATCTGCAATAAGGGATCACTGCCACCTCCACAACCACCCGTTACTTTCCTCCAATTTCAAAATTATCAACTCAGCCAACCAATAATCGACCTCCGCATACTTGAGTCCCTTTACATCCTTAGTATCCAGCCAACCCTCAACGATTACAGTTCCGCTTTCAATTTAAACATTGCCAAATAATCTTTCAAAAGAAATCCACTATCACTCCGCCCGGCTCCATCGTCCCAATGGAATTCTTTCAACAGGCAACCATTCCCAACCTTCTGTATAATTAGTCTCATTACAATCTGGTAAGAAATTTTACAATTCTGTTTCACTTAAACCATTTTATATTTTACTTTTCATCCATACTTTTATACTTTATATCATTTAACTTTTAATCTTTTAATTTAATACACATTGTAACTTGCTTTTAATTTTCGCTAATTGTAAGTAATTTTACAATTCTGTTCTACCTAAACCATTTTATATTTTACTTATTATCCATACTTTTATTCTTTATATCATTTAACTTTTAATCTTTTAATTTAATACACATTGTAACTTGTTTTTGATTCTCGCTAATTGTTGCGCCATTTTAATTTGTTGTTCGTTTATTTATTATACTTATATAAGCAAAAGACTCGTTGCCTTCACGTCAGAATAAATACATCAAAGAAAAAGGGGTAACTATTATATTTTTAGCCAAAACCCAAAACTTAAACCTGAGCTGACAGAATTGAGCGTCCACTTTTCAAGGCACATAACATGTCCGTTTCATTTTTGGCTAAAAATATAATAGTTACCCCTTTTTATTTGATGTATTCAATCTGACGTGAAAGCACCGAGTCTTTTGCTTATATTGAGGTTCTAAATGTAGCTGGGCTAGGCTGCTTTAAACCCTAGATCCTGTCCCAAAGCTGGATCCTATCTGCTTTGCAGATAGCTGGTGAGGGAAGCTATATTTTTGGGACCTCTTTACGAGTGACCCGTTGCCCACGTCGGGCTAGCATCATGAAAAAGAAAAGACTATAGTATTTGTCATTTACCATTACTTATTCGGACTATAGTGGATTTGATTTTCCTAGAAGAGTTCCTTGTTCCATGCACGGTCTGTGTGTATCATAAAAAACCTCAGGGAACCATTCTGAGTTCATTCCCATATATATATATATATATATATATATATATATTATATATATATATATATATTCCTTGTTAAGTTCTAATAATATCTCCAAATTGATAATGCAACAGGAAATATGGAAAATATTAATGGGTTTATCTGTCCATCGTGATTAAATCATTATCGTTCTTTCCACATTGATAATACAAATACAATCTGGAAAACTCTCTTAATATAATAGGCACGCTCATATGTAGTCTCTTCTGGACGGCGACAGCAAGTAACCATATCAACACCACGTTTTGGCCCATCAACGTCATTTCACAAACATTAGTATAATATTGTATGGATTTATAAGTATATATAAATATGTTTATGCGAGTATAACCGTGGATTAGTACTATGTGATTTTGATAATCAGTTACTGTTATTCAGATCGAAACTGTTAACAAGTTCTTTGTGTAACAATCGATAAACCATTTCCCACTAACTCTCTCTGCCCCTTTACCTCGCTCTCTCACACTGTCTCAATCTTATTTTCGCTCGATGTCAATATATATATATATATATATATATATATATATATATATATATATATATATATATATATTAATCGTATAGATTCGTAAGTTAGTAAAGGTTTAAAGCTGCACATGGACTCTACAAACAGCTTTATTAGTATTGTTACATAATGATTTAATATTCGCGAGACTGGTGGATGGGGAAGGGGAATGAGGGAGTGTGGAGGATGGTTGTGTAATGTCTATTTTTGGTTCAAATTCACTAATATATAAAAAGTTGTATTGTGATATCTGTTCATATAGACTTGCAGTAATCATAATGAAACCTTATTACTGTATAAGACTAGTAAACATTGTGTTCATAAAAATAAACGATTAATATGATCGTAAACAGAGTTGAACTCCGACATTACATTTTAATTAGGGCCCGTTCAAAAATTACGTAACGCTATTTTTGCTAAAACTTGACACCCCAGATCCCACAGGAACGTTCTGTAACTAGACCAGGCACCCCCCCCCCCCCTCGTAAGATGTTATGTAACACTTCCCTCATCCCACACCCCACACGTTACGGAACGTTACAGGTGGGGGGGTCAGGTTTTAGCAAAAATAGCGTTACGTAATTTTTGAACGGCGCCTTACCTGTATGTCAATGATATATGTTGTTGGACTCGGTTGTTCCCTCTCCACCCCACCTTCCCCCAGTTGGGGTAACTTGACTATCACTGGACGCTGCGGCGTTGCCACATGTTTTGTTTCGTTATGAGAATATCGATGAATGATAATTTATTGCCTAATTTAGTTTCACAGAAAAGTTCTGCAGGCTATGTCGTAGTCAATGTAGTAACACCCATACCTAATTTTAGTGTGCAGTGATAACCAATTTGCGCAGTAATAATTTCAATTTGTACAGTGATAAATTGAAAATCTGTGCAGTGATAAATTAGGTTATATAGTGGATATAGGACCTAATTTAACACTGCTCACTAAAATTAGGTATGGTAACACCGCTTCATGTTGATCGGCGAAGTTAAGCAACATTGGGTCTGGGTAGTAGTTGGATGGGAGACTGCTCTCTGTGTCCAGATTATGTAGCGACCCCTAGTTCGGATCCCACGTAAAACTGTAGGTCCCCTCCGTTACGAAGGAGGATAAAGAACCCCATCATTGTATTTTTATGTCAGTTCTCCACAAGGGTGTTTCGAATTGGTTAGAGAAAGTTAGACACATTAGTAGAAGATCGAAAAATTAAAGTGTCATCTACCAAGTTGTGGTTAAAAGGCAAGGGACAATTATCAAGCCACGCAGCTTTATGATGACAGAAAAGCATTGGCATAAGTTTGTTCCAAAGGGGGGACCCCAATGACACCCTATCAATTTGTTTATAAAATTGTTAAAAGTGAAAATGGTATTACTGAATTCTTAGTGAATAAATAGAGAAATGAAATGAGCTCTATAAAGACCCTGAACAATATCGCAATCCCTAAAAAGGTTATGCACATATCAGAGTTTCCCTTATCGGAATATTTGTGAACAACGACTTTAATGTCGAAATTGGTCATAATAAAATTATTATTAAAATGAAGATTTACATTTTCTTTCATTAGAGTAAAACTATCATGACAGTAAACTCATTTTTACATGAAGTGAAAATACGATAACTTACAACTACTTTTACAAATTACGATTACTTACACCCTTGTTAGAAAATCTAGAAGCGGAAGAACCACTGTTGTCCCAAGGTGATATGATGACTAAGCTGATTGATGCAGCATTGCTTGTATATATTAAGTTAAGGTGTTAAGGGACCCATAAAAAAAAGCCAAATATTCTTAATATTTAATTCCTTTCATAAAAACTATATATCATTTGAAAGAGTAGAGTTACAAGTTTATTATGAAATATTTATTTTTTTAAAATGACTCCTTTCAAATGTGCTCCATTAGTTGCCAAGCATTCCAGTGTTCTCGCTTGTAAGTTCTGCATCACTTTTGCAAGAGTGTGCGGTGGTATGGCCTGTATCTCATTTGTGATGGCGGCCTTCAATTCTTGCAAGGTCGTTGGGTTATTTCTGTAGACCCTACTCTTTAAATATCCCCAGAGATAATAATCTAAGGGAGAAAAATCCGGAGACCTTGCGGGCCATTCAACGTCTCCAAATTTTGAGATTAACTCGCCTGGAAACGTTTGACGCAAAACTGCCATGCAGTTCCTCGTGGTATGGCAGGTAGCTCCGTCTTGTTGGAACCAGTGGTTTTCTAGACAAAGATCTCTTAATTTAGGAATAAGGAAATCGGTCAACATTTTTTCGTAGCGATCACCATTTACAGTGACCGTGTTTCCGGTGGAATCCTCGAAAAAGTACGGCCCTATGATCTGAGATGCAGTAAGACCACACCAAACAGTTACACGCTGACTATGCAACGGGACTTCGGTAATATTCAATGGATTTTTTGCTGCCCAGAAACGACAATTTTGTCTTGAAAGATCTTTGAGCTGAAACTACACTTCTTCCATGCTCATAATATTGCTCAGTTATGAAACACAGCTGTTCCACAGTCCATGCAGTCATCTTGAAGGGTTAGTTTTAACTAACACTTTTATTTTGTTTTGTATCTTATCTTGTCTTGTATTGTCAAAACCTATACAATCCTGTACAAACTTGTAACTATCCTCTTTCGAATGATGCGTATGATTTTATAAAAGGACTTATACTTTAAGAGTTACAGGGGTTTCTTTTGGGTCCCATTTCTCTGGATCACCCTTTATATATATATATATATATATATATATATATATCCCTCTCATAATTGTAAGGTTAGTGAAAAATTCACTTAATTTAGAGCTAGCATTTTTGGGCTCTTGTGGCATCATTGTTTGGGCACACTTGTGGCATTTTTTGGGGGGCACTGCGCGTCTTTCCTACTCGTTTGTTGAATGCGGCACTTACAGTGTGTGGTCTTATAGAGAGCTCTCTTGCAACTCAGTTTGGTTGTTTAGATACAAGATTGTTGCATCGTGCAATAGTGCAGGTTGTGTTGTTGTTGCAAGGTTTGGAAAGTAGACCATAAATAGTGCCCCTTTTGTTTTTTATCTTAATTTTATGCAACTGAGGCCTAAGGTAGGCCCACATCGAGTCAGTAACCCTAATAGGGTGGCCAGACGTCCGGCTTTAGGCCGGACAGTTCGCCTTTTGAGCACTCTGTCCTCCATCCGGAGCCACCTTGAGCCGGACGTTAATTTGTCCTCCTTTTTGGGGTCTGGCTAAAAAGAATTATATAAATTACCTGAGGTACACTTAAAATAGCGGGTACTGAAGGCCATAATAACCGTTAACGTATTTTTATTATATGTAGTTGGCAACACTGCTGATAAGCCGCATTTGTTTTCAATTTCATGACTACGAGTCGGACAGTCAGTCTGCCCAAGGAGTAAAAATGAATATTCATTTCTTTCAGTTTTATATATATATATATATACAGGGCGTCCCAAAAAAATGTATACACACTTTAACAGCTGATAGCTCAATTGATGTTTCTTTCTTTCCAAGTTAAACCCATTAGAATTAATAATGGCAGTCAGACTAAGCTTTGAACAAAGGAAATTCATTCTAAAATGCTACTGGAAGTGTGAAAACGCAGTTGAAGTGCAAAGACAGTTTAGGAGGGAGTTTCAAACAGATCCACCAACGCGACTTACCATCACTCGAATTAGAGATAAGTTTGAAGCCGATGGAACTGTTCAGAATGTCCACAAGAAGCGTTCCGGAAGACCACGGACGTCGACAAGCCCCACAAAGCAAGAAAGAGTACTGGAAACGTATCACCGAAGTCCAAGAAAATCTGTGCGGCAAGCGAGTCGTGAGGTAGGAATTTCAGAATCGTCTGTCCAACGCATTTTGAAGCGCTGTCAATGGAAAAGTTACATTCCAAGATTAGTCCATGCTATTAATGAAGATGATCCGGACCGAAGAGTGGAGTATTGCGAGTGGTACTTGGCACGATGTGGATGTGGATTGGGCGAAGGGGTTTCGTAGAATACCCTCCGCGTTCACCAGACCTCACACCACTAGACTTTTTTTATGGGGATACTTAAAAGACAAAGTCTACGCTATAAAACCTGCAACAGTCGCTGAATTGAGAGCAGCCATTGAACGAGAATGCACACAAATACCAAACGAAATGTTTCGTGATGTTTGCTATTCCATTGCTTCGCGTTATCAGCAGTGCCTGGACCAGAACGGACGTCAGTTTGAAAACAGGCGTTGACAAAACAATTAAATAATGTCTGTAGATTTTATTACATTTTGAAAATGAAATGTATTTTAATAAACACTGCCTTTATAAGTATTTAAAGTGTGTATACATTTTTTTGGGACGCCCTGTATATATATATATATATGTTAACGTACGGCCACATACGCAGTGTCCTCCTTTTTGGAAATTTGGAAATGGCCACCCTAAACCCTGAGGTAGGACCTAATAGGACCTCCAAATCCGTAAGTTTTTAGTCTAACTTAACTTGGGCTGTAGGTTGAACTGGCCCTTCAGAGCTTGGCCGTTCACGGCTCAGCTGGGATTCTGAACCCAATAAAATAAAATAAAAAAACATGGTCCTCCGGAACCGGATTCTAGCCCAAGACTGAGTCAGTGACTATTTTTCGGCAAAATTCTGATTGTGCAAATTGTAGACCAAGTTAGGCCTAGACGGGTTGAGCATAATTGAGTTAAGGTCCCAGGGTAGAAAATTTGGTCGCCCAATTGCGAAACTTGGCCACTCGTCTGTCGTTGTTTTGGGCCTACATTTTTACCGGTTTGGTTAACTTTGGTTTATTATTGAGTTAAGGTCCCAGGGTAGAAAGTTTGGTCGCCCAATTACGAAACTTGGCCACTCGTCTGTCGTTGTTTTGGGCCTACATTTTTACTGGTTTCGTTAATTTTGGTTTATTATTCGTAGGCGAAGGTTGCAGACTTCAGTGCGCCAGTTACTTGGGTGGAAAATTTGGTATTCCATACTGGTGGTTGGTCAGTACCCCAATCAAACAATTCAGTTTATTTGAAAAAAGCAAAATTTGAGTTTGATCAGTTTGGTTAAGTATTTTGGCCAATTCAGCTTATTTGGCATTGAGCCCAATTGTTGTTTGCATTAACCCTTTGCCTGTCCCGTGCATCACATGTGATACATGCATCACATATGATACACAGAGCGCATCATAAATAATATTTAGTGTGATACATTCTATGATCACATATTACCCACCAACTAAACCAAATAAACCTCTTATAACCAAAAGTCTGAAAACAAGCATGGACGTTTGGACCAAACATGAAAATGCTTTGGACAGGCAAAGGGTTAAAGATGAGTGCAGCTGAATTGAACAAGTTTCAAAAAAGGAGAAGCGCCTACAAAGGTCTAATTACAAAGGTCATTGCCACTATAGATTCTGCCATAGAGCAAGAGGATTTAAGCTTAGTGACTGCACAGCTTTCCATATTAGAAACTAAAAAGGTTGCTCTAAGCGAAGTAAATGTTAAAATTGAGGCTCTTCTTGAAGAGGATGAAATAGAAAATAACATAATTTACTTTGAAGAGATTATTGATGATATAATTAAAGTATGCCACAGAGCAAAAGAATTTAGCAGCTCAGTAGAGTTAGAGACCAGGTCTAATAATGAAACACAACCCTCAACAAATGGTGTTTGTGAAGTTAAGGTTAACAGATCTGCAGTTCAATTACCGAGGCTTGTACTCAAAACATTTTCTGGGAATATTCAGGAATGACAAGGATAGGCAGACAGTTTTCAATCAGCAGTTCATTCTTGTCAAGTGTTAAGTGCGGTGGAGAAGTTTAATTATTTGCAGTCCCTCTTGGAAGGGGAGGCAGCAAAGACAATAGCAGGATTAGCATTAACAGAGGCTAATTATAATGTGGCTTGGGATATATTAAAGAAACGGTTTGGTAAGCCAGAGATCTTAATTAAAAGCCACCTCCGTGAACTTTTAGCTATACCTCCTGTTAATAATCCCAATAGTGTCAAGGAGTTACGGCAGTTATATGATGAATTTGAAGTTAGAACTAGGTCCCTGGACAACTTGGGTGTAGGAATGGAAAGGTATGGTATAATGTTGGTCACTATACTGGAGTCTAAATTGTCTAGCTCAATTTTGCTTGAATTAAGTAGGGAACACTCTCAGTGACGGACTGGCCCACCGGGATACCGGGAAATTTCCCGGTGGGCCCCCACAGTACTTGGGCCCAGAGTCGTGTGAACTCGTCGATTCAGATGATCCTGATAATGACACAGATATTGACGATCTGGATGGTTTGATAACTTGTAGATCTGGAAAGTCTTGTAAGCAGTGTTGTACCTGTGCATACAAAATTCTGATGAAGTACAATTTATACTCTAGGGCAGTGCTGTCCAACTTCTATAAAGCGCGGCCAAGATGTTGCCTATAATCATACACTGTTGGTTAATACGACTTAGGAACCCGCTGAATGTTGTTCTCCCTACTAGAAATGACAAAATAGGGAAGAAAATTCAGAAATGAAATTTGGCAAAATTCCATTCCGCGGGCCGCAGGTTGGACAGCGCTGCTCTAGGGCTTATGTTAATCTATTTTTGGCGTTCAGATTCATCATGACTCTTTCAGTGTCACAAGTTACTTGTGAACGACGTTTTTCAAAATTAAAACTGCTAAAAACAAAGACCAGAAACATGATCTCTCAGGATGTCTTGGAGACAGCTCTACTCATGTTTGCGGAAAACGATGTGTTGGCCAAAATTGATCGGGAACGCATCATTGATGATGTTGCCAACAGAAGCAAGGAACTTAAACGACCTTGATTTCAGTACAATATTGATTTCATACTGAGGTGACGTGTGTATATATATATATATATATGTATATAGTCTAAAAGTCACTAAAGGGGAAATATCACTAAATCTAAGCTGAATGGCAAGAGCAAATCATAAACGAACCAACGCGGCTGTTCGTATTGTTTTGGGCTAGCCTAGAGATGTTTTTTCCTATCTGACCTAATCGTTGGTGCTGAGTGTAATTAGGTGGTGTTTCTAAGGTGACAAATGGGGTAGGAAGTTGTCCGTACTTAAGTATAGTTAGGGGAAATGTCTATAGCTTCTAAATTGGTAATGTAAGAGAGAGTTAGGTAGGCTGTTTGTGGGACACAGGAATCTAATGGTAGGCTCCCAAAGGAATATCTAATTCAACGCACCGGTAAGTGCTTTTGATTGTTTGCTAGAACCTAAGTAACCTAACTGGGGTGTCTACCCCACGCTATCACATTTGGCGACGAGGATGGGATTCAATTAAGCTCATGGGATTCAATTAAGCTCATGGGATTCGATTAAGCTCATTGGATTTAATTTAGCTCATTGGATTAAATTTGGCTCATTTGATTAAATTTTGTTCATTGGGTTAAATTTGGCTCATTGGTTTAATTTGGCTTATTGGGTTCAAGTGGTTGTTTGGAAAATTGGATGTAGCCTAGTGGGTCGTCCGATTTGGTTTGTTTGTGTGGGTAAGCTACCGTACTATAGCGTAGGTCCCGCCGGCCTATCTCTAAAACTAATTCCTACTCAGCCCTAACTCTAAAACTAATTCGTACTCAGCCCTAACTCTAAAACTAATTCCTACTCAGCCCTAACTCTAATACAATTCACTATTCAGCCCTAACTGGGGAGTAACTAGATCAAATTTAAACCAAATCTAACCTACTTCACGTGATTTGGCCTAATTCGGTTTTGCTCTAGCATGTCGGTGATTGGCCATATAAGCCCCTACGAAGACTCTGGGGAGGACTTCGAAGCTTATGCCACTAGGGTGAGGTTTTTTTTCGAGGCAAATTCCATTCCTGATGCTAAGAAAGTACCTACCTTTTTAACTATAATAGGCCCTAAAACGTTTGGTTTAGTTATGGACCTAGTTTCTCCTAAAGCACCGGAAACCTGCACCTATAATGAATTGGTACAGGCCCTAACCGATCACTACAAACCCCGAGTAGTTCTCATCTATGAACGTTTCAAATTTTATTCAAGGCATCAGACGGGAAATGAAAGCATTGCAGAGTTTGTTGCAGGAATAAAAAGCCATAGCCGTACGTGTAAATTTGAGGACAAATTAGATGAAATGCTAAGAGATAGGTTTGTAATGGGTCTCAAAGAGGAGTCTACCCAGAGAGCCCTATTAGCCATACAGGACCTAACTTTTAGTCAGGCTGTAGAAATAGCTACGGCTAGAGAAGCAGCTGCTAAAGATGTTAGGGCTTTTGGAAATCACAGTAGTAAAGCCCAACACGTAAATAGCTTTAAATCTTCTAGGCCTGGCAGACCTAATGAGCCTACTAGACAGGCAAATAAAAGGTATGAGGCGAATACGACTAAGCCTACTAATTCTACTAAGCCTTCCAAGCCATGTACGGGGTGTGGAAAACACCATTGGAAGAAGGACTACCCTTTTAAAGAAGCAGTTTGCGGAAACTGTAGTAAAATAGGCCACATAGCTAAAGTTTGTTTTTCAAAGAAAACGAAGGGTGAAAATTCTAATTTTAACATTTCTAGTGTAAATCCTCAAAAGGGAAATACTTCGAACATTAGAGTGGAGTACCTATTTTATGAGCAGCAAAGTGGGAAAAATACAGGCCCATATATTGTAGAGGTAGGCCTAAATGGAATTACAGTTCCTCTAGAACTAGATACAGGTGCTGCCCGAACTGTCATGTCCAAAACAGTTTTTGATAAAATTTGCAAAAACACACCTAAACTACATGAGTAGTATAGCCGCAAAAGGGTAGAGTGCAAGGAAACTTGGAGGCGGCGTTATCCCCCAAGAGAAAGGAGAGAAAGGAGGAGAGGTGTTTACCTGGCCGGAAACAAGTGCATATTAAGACTTCAGCCGAGTAGGCGTTGCCTTATAGGCTCCTAATCAGCCAGTTGGCTTAGAAGGAGCCAAGGGGGGAGGGGTACACCTGAAGGGGTAGGGAGAGAGAGAGAGAGAGAGAGTATCGGCCTTTGTTGCCGATTGCAATGGCTTGGAGGCGGAGTTCTCCCCAAAGCTATTTTCGTATACCTAACCTAAGAGGCCTCTAAGGGGTTTTCCCAAAGGGCCAGAAAGAGAAAGGACTAGAGGTCCTTGCTCGGCTGGGAACCGAGCTTGAATGACTCCGTCATCAGCTTCTCACTCTTTTATAGACCTCTAATCCGGCTGAGTTGCCAGAAAGCGCCATGTATTTAATAGAAGGCTGAGTTGCCAGATAGCAATATTTAAAACCATATATTAATCAAAATACCACAATATATTTATATGATGGTAGTTAATCAATACAGAATTTCTTTTAATTGTTGGAATTAAGAAGATTCATCTGTTTATTAAATAAATAATTTAAACACACGCTATTTACA